>JAVTVY010047968.1:0-24156 GCA_036873755.1 Hanleya hanleyi
CCAAAAGCAATAATACTAGAAAAAGTAAATGGGAAATCCAAAAACATTTGAATTTCACCATTAAATAAATATAACTTTGAGAATACAGTGAAAGCTATGCATACTGACCATGCTTGGGAACAGATTATAGTGTCGGTTTGACAGGGTTGAAGTTTCTAGTTTATCAAGGGGTTCTAAATTTAAGTTTTGGCACCATGGATAATGTCAATATTTAGGGCTGTTGAAAAGAGTACATGGAATGAGGGGAAGATTCTTCAGTTCTATGGTATATGCGTGGTTGATGGTATACAGTCATTTAACATTACTGAGATAGAATAAATGGTGTTTAGGTGGTTGGTGTCAGAAAACATAGTCTTCCCCTCACCATGTACCTTTTTCTGGAAGAGCCCTTAAATACCCAGGTATCGGTAAACACAGGTTTCACTGTATATCAATTTTATAATCATAATTGATATAAATAAAAATGTGAAACAATGCCTATCTAGCGAACGTCAGACGTGATGACTCAATAATATACCCACCATGATAATAGGAAACAGCCAGAAATTGTTGATGTCAGCCTTGATCCCAACTTGAGTAACAGAGTCAGATAATCTCTCACTCACATACTCCCCCTTCACTCGACTGAGATTGTAATCGGCAGGAAGGAAGTTACTCATCCGCTTGTGCATCATGTACAACAGCGGTGTACTGGGCTGCATCCTAATTCTGCTGATCAGGTTTTCTGGGTAGCCTCTCAGCATTTTGACGACGATAGATTTGTAATCGAGCCTCATAGAACGCCCGAAATACATTCCAGATTTGCTAATTCTCGGACAATTCAGTAAGATGTACACCACGGAGTATTTCATGAGTTTTTCCAAGTA
The DNA here is from genome assembly GCA_036873755.1 of Hanleya hanleyi. NCBI lineage: Eukaryota > Metazoa > Mollusca > Polyplacophora > Lepidopleurida > Hanleyidae > Hanleya > Hanleya hanleyi. Next base: position 867 of record JAVTVY010047968.1, read on the forward strand.
TGCGGTATTGGGCTGTAAAGTATAAGAAGAGTACAACTTCTGCATTTGATCATGGAGTGTGCGTTCTTTCACTTTCAATATCGCTCCGCCGAAAGCCGTGTAAAATTTGATTACACCAAAACTGAAAAACGCAATATCACTCTCCGGGTGTCCCACATTTTGAAAACCTGAAAACCCTTCAGCACAATCCTCCAAAATTGGTATGTTGTGTTTTTTTGCGACACGAATAAATGGATCCAGATTGAACCATTTGCCATAGATGTGAGCGAGTAGAATGCAGACGGTTTTGTCAGAGACAAGGCTTTCCAGGAATTCTACCTTGGGTGCAGCAGTTTCTAGGTCAACGTCAAGGGAAACAATCCTGAGGCCATGATGATGAACAATTTGTGCCATGTCAGGGATATTTATTGCGGACATGATGATTTCTGATCCAGGGGGAAACTGTTTCACACGGAAGTACAGATCGAGTCCTGTTCTGACGGACATACATGGTAAAACTGGGTTACTGTTCCGCTCTGTAGTCCACATGGCCCTGAGATCTCTAACCAGTTTCTCTCTGTCTCCTGTTGGTGCTATACATTGTTTAGCTGCGTGGAGAAGTTCTTTCCACTGTGCATCTGAAATATTACCAAATACACAGATTAATCAAGTATCCATATGCAGAAAATAAACATATGTTGTAGTGACGAGTTCCCAGCCAGGAGTTGAACCACCGACCCGACCCCTCGCTTATGAGCCCAGCGCCCTACCAACTGAGCTAGAGGGAAATTCCCACCAGCTCCACGCTAGTACAGACACTGGCATAGTATTAGCCAGCCACACGTCTTCCCGTCTTTGAGACGGGCAGTCAGTCAGTGAGATGCTGAGACGGGCGGTGACAAACTGAAACGGGTACTCATAATTATTGTATTAAAAACCCCTATGCACGAGACGGGAAGGATGCCCGACATCACAAGAAGCTTCAAACAAAACTAGGCCGCTTAATTATCCCGAGCCTTATCACGATGATTGAAAAAATGCGTCCATATAAACTGTAAACGTACTCGCAGTCGGAGTCCAGCTGAAGAAGTTCGCCCCACTCGTTTCTCAGGATACATAAATTACAGGGATTCCGCTAGGGTCTATTTGGGTCCGTCAACTGAATGAAAAAAAAATCCCCCTTTTGGTCCGTTTGTTAAGAAGTAAAATGATAGCTAAAGGTTTAAAATGTTACTTTATATCCCTCCAAGTCTTCCCTTCGTGAATATCAATGAAAACACATGTGGAAATTCACATTTGAAAAGACCGCAATTGCCGGAATTAGGACAATGTCCTGACAGTTCTCTGAAGCACGTGGAAAATTTCCCGCTTCCCGAGGTATGATAGCACTCCATTTTCAGCTGACAGTCTGCGACTACAGCCTGTCCATCCAGTCAGGTTCCTTGTGTTTGGTGCTTATCCAGCGCAGGCTACGGAACTGAAAGTAGAAGCTCAGGGATGTCAAGTTAATAACTGTCACCATTCGTGTATATTATTAGATCATCTGAGGGCATAATTTTGTTTGCCATGATGTTTTTTAGCTCTCACTATCAAAATCTGTTGAAGTGCTTTCCACCACATTAATACTTCCCAAACTATTTTCATATCTTACATAGCCTTTGTTGTAGCACACACTATACAGAATTTTCTTAACTGATTTTGAATATTGTGTGTTTAATATTTATGTACTTCTGCTGGCAGTCCTAAGAACAATTGTCAGACATGTTATGGTGGGAGTCTGCATGGGACGAGGAACATTTTGATGTATGAAAGAGACTCATTCCCATTATTCGACTTTCAAAACGTTGCCCCTGTATCAGCCCCTTAACAGATACTCATCATCCAGTTAATCCTCTTTGAGTCTTTGGGGTGTTAGCCTAATACATCTCTTCTGTCGACTAAACATGGCCATATGCCTACTACTGCGTAATGTTAGATTACTGGTCTAGTATAACCATACAAATCTTCTGCATTTGTATCTATGTCTTGAAATGTAACTGTAGAGATTTTCAAGGTATACTTGTGTCTTATATGTTTGTATTGTATTGCTTTTAGCCCTCGGGTATAAATATGCAAATAAATTATCTATCTATCTATCCAAAAGTATGTCATACGACTCAATCTCCACATCTATGTAAATGCAGTTGATATAACATGGTGTTGGTGTTGTTTTTGTTACAAGCACACCCACGTTTTTGTTGTTGTTGTTGTTGTTATGGGCACACCCACATGTAATCAACTGCGCTTATCATTCTTTTCTGCTCACCTATGAAAACGCAGGTATAAGGAACGATACTTTGGTAAGTCATTGTTGTCTACATCCACTTCTAGGAACCAAATTCTACCATTTCATGTCACAAATTATCCATAAGATTGATTATTCAGTTTTGTGGATCAAACTTTCGCTTTCCGCATTCCACTCGAGTAATCACGCCTCCACTGATAAAGAGCTCCTTAGATGGGGCTCTATACGATCAAATTCAATCTTCAGTTTCCAATCATTTACTGGTCCCGATTGATCACAGAGACAATGGAATAATCATGGTCCAGTAAGCTCCATGAAATAATATAGCAGTAACCATCATGATTGTATGATAAGCCGTCTATTTATGTATTGGTCATTGGTCAATATGACCACAAATCAAAGATAAGATAGTTTTATTGCATTATGCCCGAAGGCTAACGCCATCCCCCAATACATATTGAAAACACATACAAATATTAATAATAATAATAATAAAAAATCTTCCGTGCTGAAGACAAAGCTATGAAAGCATACATTCTACAGTATCCATGCCAATCATGACCAATATAACTCATAGCAGACCTCCAGTCTAATATGTAGGTTACAGCAACAGAGGTGATAATAACAAGCAGCCAGAGGATGCTAGGTCCCCCGCCGAAATGGCAGCAATATCTTTAAGTATTGTTGGTCTCAGGTGATATACATGAGGGAGGGACCTACTTCTTCATAGGCGCTAGATGGAAAATGATCATTTTGCCTGCCCAAGTTTTAAGATCAACTCAGAAAGGTTGAGTATGTGTTAAGGCAGTGTGATGTCACTGGACCACCAAAGAATACCATGCTTCATTTGCATTGTGTAATAAAATCGTAAAAAATCACAATAAATATTTTCTGACACTGTTCGCAATGGTCTTTCATTTGATGGAAACTTTACTTGAGTGTTTACGATCACTTTGAACAATTAAAGTATTATTTTATTTTTTTTGGAAATAAACACTGCTATGGCAGTATTCTTAATCATTGATGTCATATGTGTCAGGCCTTGTAATTTATGGGGCTCATCAGCCCAGGTCCCAAGATTTATTAACCCAGTAAACCACAATCAATCCAAAAAATCAATGTGTGGGCACAGCTTTTGAATTGAGATCAGCTGTTAGGAATAAATCCACCCTGTTGTCAGCCATAAGCAGACCTATCAACCTGGTGCAATTTGTGTCCTTCTGGTCCTGTATCATGGTACATGTACAGTCCTAACGATTTGGGAGATGGTCTCCGCGAAACTCAGTGTCTCGCCACCTACAGGCAAATGTTGCTGGAATGCAATACCGACTGACGTCTTGTCGCAAGGATGGCAGTATTCTTAATCATTGATGTCATATGTGTCAGGGTCATATGTGTCAGGCCTTGTAATCGGAATGATGCAACTAAGTGTTAGGAAGTTATCGATTGCGAAAAATTCGAATAGACATGCACGGACGTACACAGACATCAACAGACACAAAGAAGCAACCCAGTGGCGCCACCTTCTGGCAGATGTTGTCGAAATGCAACACCGAATGGCGTCTTGTCACAAGGAATGCATTTGCCGAATTCCAGAACAATCCAACGAAGAATTAGGGAGTTATCGCCTCGAACACACATGCACGGACATACAAGGACATCCACAGACACAAAGAAGCAACCCAGTGGCGCCACCTTCAGGCAGATGTTGCTGAAATGCAACACTGAATGGCGTCTTATCGCAAGGAATGCATATGCCGAATTTCAGAACAATCCAACGAAGCATTAGGAAGTTATCGCTTCGAACATGCATGAACGGACATCCACGGACATCCACGGACACAAAGGAGCAAGAACCATTTTAAAGTCCCCGGCCGCGTTGCGGCGGGGGACAAAAATGCATGAAAAATTAGCATATTACAATGGTTTACTCACAGCTTCACATTTGTGAATATATTCGGCCACAGCGTTTATCGCAGTTTGCATAGTACAGGTCAAAATAAGCTTTAATACGCCAATATTAGCATTAAAACTGACAAGCCGGAAGATAGGTAGTATTGTATTAAACAGTGACACTCACTCCGATTGAAATCTGGTGCACTCTAGTAGGAAGTGTGTCTCATCATCAAGACGATTACAGACCCTACAAATTCTATCCTCAACTGGAAGTCCACAATATCTTCCTCTTTCAATTTGTAAATTGTGGGCACTGATTCGAAACCTGAACATTGAAGCACGGTGACTTCTGTCAGGTATACCTATTACTGTTTTTTCAACTATAAATTCTGATTTAAACACCGGTATGTTCTTAGTTTACTAACTTCAGAAACCTTTTCTTTCCAAATATTGCTATATTTAGCCCAGAGTACTGATATGCCTTAATAACGACTTTGGGGCTTTACAACTTTGATTTTCCCATACATCCTATAGTTTAAGAGGAAATATAAGTTCCCATGCACCCCTCCCCCCCCCACCATAAAACTAAATTCCAAAATGATTTTTAGCACCCCTAGGACATCTACTTGGAAAGATGTGATGTTGCCAGTGGGGAAAAATGTCCCACGGTACCCTAATTAGCATATTTTCAAGATGGCTGTCATCCGCATCCATTGAAACAATAAGTGTCTTATGTCAGTAAATAATGAGTCGATTTTGATGAACTTGATGTCGCTATTATGGTTTTCTGAGGTGCAGAATTGATTTCCAAAGTTTTTAAAACGATTGAAGGTCACGGTCACATCATTCAGGCGATGGTCAAGGTCATTTTGCTAGAAAACGCTTTATTTTTATTTTTCGAATGGACTATTTTTGACCCAGCTTTCATAGATATGGAGAGAGAAGCTACATATATGTATGCATATATATATTATATATAGAATAGTAGAATACTTTATTGACACATCAACACAGTCATGAGACTGGTAATCGAGTCATATAACAAACATAATGAGTAACGACCTGTACATGTAGGCCAATACTCGACAAGACAAACAAAAACCAAGAGCCGGAACTATACATGAAGTGATAAAGTAGATTATAAGATTCTGTAGAATATATAGACTGATACTGCTTAGCCTACTACATGTTCATCGCGCAACTTTTCGCATTCTAGCAAAAACCGCGCAGTTCTAACGAGAATTAGTTTAGTATGCCTGTATACCGAGTTACCAAGAATAAATCTAAGTTTATCAGCGTTGCCAATGTGCTTGAAATTAGGATATAGTGTTTCAACAAATTCAAAATACTTTTCTCTAGATGTCTTATATTTACTACAAGTGAGAATAAACTGGCTTTCGTCCTCTAAAACGTTACTTGAGCATTGCTTGCAACATCTATCACTTCTATCCAAATTTTTGTATCTGCCACGCTCTATAGCCAATTTGTGGGCACTGATTCTGTATCTACAAACAACACTCCTCAATTGTCTATCCGTCAGTATCTCTGGATAAGTTGGTTTACAGAACATGAGACTGAAAGAGGATAAGACTGAGAGCTTACTACATGAATGGATATACGAAACAGACTCTTGCATTTCAATATCCCTAAAGGTAGGTGCACACAGAGCTTAGTGCCTATGAGGCGCCGTTTGTCACTTTCTGATTTAATCTACTGATTTATAAATATCGGGTATTTAGCAGTCGGATATATAAATATCGGGTATTTAGCAGTCGGATATATAAATTTGCAAAAAATGAGCGTGAAATAAACACCAAGTTCAGTCAATTTTAAATCCTATATCAGCGAATAAAATCCGAGAAAAATTTATAAATACCTATTTTGGATTTCAAGATATATATATCTCTCGCTGTGTTATTTCTGGGATATAAATTTCTCCACCATATATATATATATTCCTGATAAAGGATTTCTTATTTATATATCCAAGGTAACGTATCTTACTGATATATAAATATTTAAAAATGTGTAGTTGGGTATATATATATCCATCTTCATCTAACTCCGGATTTACAAATACTGAACTGAGAAAGTCTCATATACAGATATCCCAGTTATAATATGCTAATGAGTTGCGATACGTTTACCGCAAAAATGATGATGTCACACTAAGCCTCTTCAAGTGTACCAAGGGTCGGCAAACACCGCTCAATCATTCCACAGATTCTCATGTGCGGTATTGTAAACACACGCTAATTTGTGGGTCATCTGTGAATATTATCGGGCAAATTCATTCAGGTACTTCTTACTTTTAACCAGCGTTATTCGCAGAAGCACAGAATTTATAGAAAGCTATTATTATTAGTATTCATTATGTCTTGCCCACGGATCACAAGGACTTTTGTCACCTGAAACACGAAATAGACAATATGATCTAAACCAACACCAAAACCGACGACGTCATCGGTTTTTGAGACTCATCAGCATACTATTAGCATACTATAAATGGGATATCTATATATGAGACTTTCTCAGTACAGTATTTGTAAATCCCTGAGTTAGACGAAGACTGGATATATATATATACCCAACAGCACATTTTGAAATATTTATATATCAGTAAGATACGTTACCTCGGATATATAAATAAGAAATCGTTTGTCAGGAATATATATATATATTGTGGAGGAATTTATATCCCAGAAATAACACAACGAGAGATATATATATCTTGAAATCTAATATAGGTATTTATAAATATTTCTCGGATTTTATTCGCTGATATAGGATTTAAAATTGACTAAAGTCGGTGTTTATTTCACGCTCATTTTATGCACATTTATATATCCGACTGCTAAATACCCGATATTTATAAATCAGTAGATTAAATCAGAAAGTGACAAACGGCGCCTCATAAGTGCCTGCGTGATCGCAGCCGCAAGACTCTTTGCGAGGACGCAAATGTCTGTGTGCACTGGAGACCGCAGTCATTTAGTGCTTGCGTGCCGGGGCGCAGTCGGAATCGCAAGGATCAAAATGATTTGATATTTGTCGGAGCCGTATTCGCCGCAGCCATAGGACGCAAGACAGCGCAAGCAGTGTGCACCGCTCGCCTGCGCGTTGATAGAATTTGCCGGCAATCTATTACCTCTCGACCAATCAAATCGTTGCTGTTACACCACATGATTTCAAGATGGCAGCGCCCACAGACATGGTTGAAGAACCTCGTTTCCAGGGGCCATTACGCGCAACCTCCTTCCCAGGGGCCATTCCGCTTTTTTGACCTAGGGACGACGCTGGCTGACAAGGATCGCAGCAATTATTGCGTCCTCGATGTCACACATGATCGCAACAGTCTAGAGGATTGCGTCGTCGCATGACTTTGGGGGATACGGCTTGCGGCTGCGATCACGCAGTCACAAGCTCTGTGTGCACCTACCTTTAGACGTTGTATAATGTGACTGAACTGAAATGGTGCTATATTAAATTGCGTATTAAACAGAAATCCGAGACCGCATGAATTGAGTAAACTCTGAATATGCTGAGTCCAAGAACTACAGGATATAGTGTTTATGTATACATCAGAGTGTTTATGTATACATATATTGCTCATTTTCTTATTATCCCAGCCCAGAAGACAATTTGAGGTCAACACCAACGGATGCTTAGCGCATTGATCTGCGTGCATGTAATTGTCCCCCGCCGCAACGCGGCCGGGGACTTTAAAATGGTTCTTGCTTCTTTGTGTCCGTGGATGTCCGTGTACGTCCGTCCATGTCTGTTCGAAGCGATAACTTCCTAACGCTTTGTTGGATTCTTCCGAAATTCGGAATATGCATTCCTTGCGGCAAGACGCCAGTCCGTATTGCATTTCAGCAACATCTGCCTGAAGGTGGCGCCGCTAGTTCTTGCTTCTTTGCATATGTGGATGTCCGTGTACGTCCGTGCATGTCTGTTCGAAGCGATAACTTTCTAACGCTTAGTTGGATTCTTCCGAAATTCGGCATACGCATTCCTTGCGACAAGACACCAGTCCGTATTTGCATTTCAGCAACATCTGCTTGAAGGTGGCGCCACTAGTTCTTGCTTCTTCGTATCCGTGAATGTCCGTGTACGTCTGTTCGAAGTGATAACTTCCTAACGCTTTGTTGGATTCTTCCGAAATTCGGAATATGCATACCTTGCGACAAGATGCCAGTCTGTATTACATCTCAGCAACATCTGCCTGAAGGTGGCGCCACTGGTTCTTACTTCTTTGTGTCCGTGGATGTTCGTGTACGTCCGTGCATGTCTGTTCGAAGCGATAACTTCCTAAAGTTTTGTTGGATTCTTCCAAAATTAGAATACGCATTCCTTGTGACAAGACGCCAGTCCGTATTACATTTCAGCAACATCTGCCTGAAGGTAGCGCCACTGGTTCTTGCTTCTTTGAGTCCGTGGATGTTCGTGTACGTCCGTGCATGTCTGTTCGAAGCGATAACTTCCTAACGCTTTGTTGGATTCTTCCGAAATTCAGCATTCGCATTCCTTGCGACAAGAGGCCAGTCCGTATTGCATTTCAGCAACATCGGCCTGAAGGTGGCGCCACTGGGTCAAAATAGATTTTTTTTCCGTGTACATCTGTTCGAAGCGATAACTTCCTAATGCTGTGTTGGATTATTCCGAAATTCGGAATACGCATTCCTTGCAACAGGACGCCAGTCCGTATTGCATTTCAGCAACATCTGCCTGAAGGTGGCACCACTGAGTTTCTCTTCTTCTTGTCCGTTCCAGTCAAAATGGGCCTTCAATTTTGCTATATGAAATCATTCTATTCCACATCATATGATTTACCCTAAAGCTTTTGCATGAACCATATTTTATTTCAGAAGTATAATGTGAAATAACTGGCGGGGAAATCCCCGCAGTACTGAATCCCTGATTTTTGAATTTCGTGTCATCTTAAACGAAGGACAACATTTTCTTCAATTTTGCTAACAAATAATTGTATTGCACATCATAGGATTTACCCTGAAGCTTCTGCACGAATCATTTGTCTACACACGTATATTACTATATTAATTACAACTGTGTTCCTAATGTTTGGGTGCACACTGTGCATATGATCAATTTCCTGAATTGAACTGAATTCAACCTTGCTGGTCTTCAGACTGACAGATGATGGCATGCAGTTGTCAGTGCAGTTGTTCATGTACAGGGAGCTTTCTATGAATGAGTTGCAACCCTAAAAGGCTTAAAATTTATCAGGCACAGACCCATGTTTTTACCCCTCGGCCATTTTTTGCCATGGGGTATTGTCATCATCTTGTACGTCCGTCTGTCCGTACGTCCGTTCGTGAGCGAGATAGCCGGAAAACTGTTTCGCTGATGAATTCCAAATTTGGTATGCTTATTTGCCTAGTCAAGGACCAGAAGCCTATAGAATTGGGACCTGATTGGGTGGGAACCTTAGCAGCCATCTTTAATTTCATGCAAAATGGATAATGATCCATATCTCGGAAACCATTCAACTGTTCAATACGAAATTTGATATACATCATCGATACATCAAGCAACTTTCAACGAATTACCAAACAGGCTTTTCTGATTAGCTGGGAACCCTGGAGGCCATCTTTAATTCATGCAAAATCGATAATGATAGCATACATATCTCGGTTACCATTCAATTGTTTTATATGAAGGTTGGTATATATCATCAATACATCCAGATACTTTGAATCGGGACCTGATTGACTGAAAACCTTTGGTGGCCATCTTTAATTTAGGCAAAATCATTAATGATCTCTATCTCTGATTCCGTTGGAGTGCTCAGTGTAAAATTTGGTATACATCATTGATGCATCAAGAGACTTACGATGAATGACAGATCTGGTTTCTCTGATTGGGCGGAAATCTTGGCGGCCATCTTTAATTTATTCAGAATCTTTAATGATGTTTATCTCTGATACCATTCAAATGTTCTATACGAAACTTGATTTACAGCATCGATGTATGAAGAGACTTGCATTAATGAATAACCACATTAGTTCCTCTGAGTGACGGGAAGGATGGGCAACCATCTTTAATTTATGTAAAATCATTAATGATCTCTATCTCTGACACTGTTCAAATGCTCAATGTAAAATTTTGTATACATTATCGATGCATCATCTCGGTTACTTTTACACGATGTGCCTAGGATACAGTACTATACTATACACAATTTTTTGTAATTCAGCATCGCAGAAAACCACCATCGATTGCGTTTTCAATGGTAAAAGCCTCCAACTGCTCCTGTACTTCTGGAGCCACCGTCCACGCCACGCGCCGAGCTGCCTGTAACATAGTAATGATATAATCACTACTTCAAGTAATTTGAACCAACACTTCTATATGAATATGCAATTGTTTGTATGAAAATGTAATTTACATGAACGCCTTGTGGAACTTGGGGTTCTTCTGAAGCTTCTTCAGCGGCGTCACCTTGCCCTTGCCCTTGCCTTTAAGGCACTGATACAGTCTTCGCCCGAAATCACATGGAAGCCAAGGATGGTGGATCACCAATCCTTGCCCAGTTCACGTGCCAGCTCGCTGATGTTGATGAGTTGTCGATGTTTGCCCGTGCCGGTGTCAAGGTAGACAGTGAGGGCGAGTTCGTGTGTATGGAGAAGGAGGATGAAAAAGATGTCTAAGTCGGGTGTACGCACGACCGCTGATTTGAAGCCGAGCTTCTCGGCGTAGTGGAGATAGATGACAATGCGAGTATCGGTCTCCTCCTGGTCTGATCGCAGAGAGTGGATCTCCGTCACCGCGACCTGGAATGAAGAAGAGCACTCTGTATATGTAGAGGAAAGTTTAATATCAATGGACCTCGTGGTACTAAGGTTGTAGATCATCTTACCTCTCCATTTGATGAGACTAGCTGATGAGTCATCCCCTCCACAATGAGAGCAGCTGTCTGACACTTCTCCAGCCGTGACACAGCCTTACTGCTTCCCCAGACCTTCAGCAGAAGCTGGCAGAGCTGCACCTTGTTCATCTCGTTGGCCAGGAAAAGCTTGAAGTCCTGGGGCTTCCGCGTGGCGGGACCTTCCACGAGAAACTTCTCACCAACGCCACGTCTGAGCATTTCCTGTGCCTTGATTGAGTCAGCCTGGTAGGAGTCGGTAGACATGGTAGAGAAGATGAAGTTCTTCTTGGCCACCATTTGGTCTAGGATCTGGAGGCAGATGTCACCAAATGTCGGGGGTAAGTTGGTCAGGGCGTGGAACAGCGCATTTCCGTCTTGGATGAAGAAGGCGTCCTTGGGGTGGGGTAACTCTTCTGTTCTATCATCCAATACGTAATGCATCATGGTTGCCTTGTTTGTCTTAGCAAAGAAGCCATCAGGGGTACCAAGGCAGTGAGGGAGAGGTGAGAGGCAGTATCGCATGAGGTCGTCCAGGTTGAGAGGTTCGTCACGCAGCTGCGACTTGACCAGCAGTGTGAAGGCCAGGTTACTCTGCTCCTGGTACTGGATGAGCTGCAACACAATAATGAAAACATATCAAACATCACATCACATCGCATCACATCACACACATACAAGCTAGTAGTAGTGCAGTTGATTAATCATTGTGTATTAATCATTGTGTATAAAGTAATTCACCTTTCCTTGTGACGTGGTGAGAATGACTTTCTTGCTGGCATGCTCCATGGTCAGTAGCTTCTTGCGGGTGATGGGATCGTAGAAGTTCTTCTCGCCATTCGTGAGCCTCTGCTCGATGAAGTCCAACTTCTCCTGTATGCCCAGCGCATCCGCGCGCATCACGTCGACCTTCACACTGCTGGTCAAGTCGCAGCTGCGTGACGAACCGCTCAACCTGGACGACCTCATGCGATACTGCCTCTCACCTGTCCCTCACTGCCTTGGTACCCCTGATGGCTTCTTTGCTAAGACAAACAAGGCGACCATGATGCATTACGCATTGGATTATTGAACAGGAGAGGTACCCTACCCCAAGGACACCTTCTTCATCCAAGACGGAAATGCGCCCTTCCACGCCCTGACAAACCGACTCATACCAGGCTGACTCAATCAAGGCACAGAAAAGGCTCAGACGTGGCGTTGGTGAGAAGTTCCTCGTGGAAGGTCTCGCCACGCGGAAGCCCCAGGACTTCAAGCTTTTCCTGGCCAACGAGATGAACAAGGTGCAGCTCTGCCAGATTCTGCTGAAGGTCTGGGGAAGCAGTAAGGCTGTGTCACGGCTGGACATGTGTCAGACAGTTGCTCTCATTGTGGAGGGGAAGGCTCATCAGCTAGTCTCATCAAATGAAGAGGTAAGATGACCTACAACCTTAGTACCACGAGGTCCTTTCATATTAAACTTTCCTCTACATATACAGAGTGCTCTTCTTCATTCCAGGTCGAGGTGACGGAGATCCACTCTCTGCGATCAGACTAGGAGGAGACCGATACTCACATTGTCATCTATCTCCACTACGCCGAGAAGCTCGGCTTCAAATCAGCGGTCGTGCGTACACCCGACTCAGACATCTTTTTCATCCTCCTCCTCCATACACACGAACTCGCCCTCACTGTCTACCTTGACACCGGCACGGGCAAACACCGACAACTGATCAACATCAGCGAGCTGGCACGTGAACTGGGCAGGGATTGGTGTTCCACCATCCTTGGCTTCCATGTGATTTCGGGGTAAGACTGTATCAGTGCCTTTAAGGGCAAGGGCAAGGTGACGCCGCTGAAGAAGCTTCAGAAGAACCCCAAGTTCCACAAGGCGTTCATGTAAATTACATTTTCATACTAACAATTGCATATTCACATAGAAGCGTTGGTTCAAATTACTTGAAGTAGTGATTATATCATGTACTATGTTACAGGCAGCTCGGCGCGTGGCGTGTACGGTGGCTCCACCTGCGCCATGTATGGTCAAGCCCGTGAAACTTATGTCAACGTGGTGAGAAGCAAGCTGCTGAAGAAGATGGTTGGAGAGGGCGACACGCTCAACTCGAAGTCGAAGGTTGACATGGTTCGCCTGACACCCTGAAACTTATGAGGATCAGCAAGAGAGCGAAGATGCTGAGCCACATCCAGAAGAGACAATGGAGATAGATTATGATGATTTTCTCGGGGATTCTGACGATGCTTTTTAGAATTTGCTGCTGTCTTGTTCAGGAGTTACTCTAACCGCAAATGTTAATTACATGCACGCAGATCAATGCGCTAAGTATTCGTTGGTGTTGACCTCAAATTGTCTTGTAGGCTGGGATAATAATAAAATGAGCAATATATATATAATATATATATGTATACATATATGTAGCTTCTCTCTCCATATCTATGAAAGCTGGGTCAAAAATAGTCTATTCGAAAAATGGAAATAAAGTGTTTTCTAGCAAAATGACCAAGACCTTCGCCTGAATCATGTGACCTTGACCTTCAATCGTTTTAAAAACTTTGGAAATCAATTCTGCACCTCAGAAAACCATAATAGCGACATCAAGTTCATCAAAATCGACTAATTTTTTACTGACATAAGACACTTAGTGTTTTAATGGATGCGGATGGCAGCCATCTTGGAAATATGCTAATTAGGATACCGTGGGACATTTTTTCCCGCTGGCAACATCAAATGTTTTCAAGTAGATGTCCTAGGGGTGCTAAAAATCGTTTTGGAATTTAGTTTTGTGGGGGGTCATGGGAACCTATATTTCCTGCTAAACTGCAGATAACATTTTTCACAAAAACGATAACTAGTTCTGTGTATTTGATACTCTATTGACCTCAATCTGTTCCATATATGCTCTGTACTGTAACGAGGTTGGATCTGATGACAAGATATGAGTGTAAAATTTCATTCTCTTCAGGATGCCATCAAGTTTGACAGGTACTCTACCAAGTTCTCCAAGTACAGCTAAATTTAGAGCTCTAGAATGTACACCCAACAGTTGTTTCCAGAATTTAATATGACCAGATTCATTTTAATTGCAAAGAATAGGCTCTATTACATCAGTGTGTTGTTGTCTGTTGACATATCCAATCCACTTTTCTGAACCATAGAGGAGTATGGGCTGTATGCAACTGTCAAATAATTTACATGCCAGGTTAATTGTGAGTTCTTTGGGATTAATGGCATTCTTCAGTGCAAATATTGCCTTCTCGGCCCTACAGGCCAGGTTATCAATTGCCTGATTGAATAGACCATTGCTCTGTAACAGGACACCAAGGTATTTACAACCCTTCACACACTCAATTGGATTTTGCTTAATATGGAAGTTATGGTTTGCCGTCTTGTTGCTGCTAAAAGTGACAATTTTAGTCTTTTTTACATTGACCGATAAACTCCAACCAAAGAGGAACGCACTGAGTTTATCCAGTTTTGACTGTAGCTCATATTTATCTAACGACAGTAACACGATATCGTCTGCATATGCAAAACAATTCACTGGCTCGCTCCACAACTTTGGGGATTGATTACTGCCATTATCTAAATCTAAATTAACAATCAAATGAGATAAGGACAATGGTCGAAATGCTACCTTGGTGTGTGGGCCGCCCTTGTTCTACCGACCGCTCTTTTGTTCCAGGGCGTTTGGAAATCCGTTTTACTTTTTATTCAGTATTTGCAGATATCAGGAAATATTTGATGATACGTGTATCTTCAAATGATTTGATGATATCAGCAAATACTTCCTGATATCAGCAAACATTTTATGATATCAGCAAATATTAAATGATATCAGCAACGCATTGATGACATCAGCAAATATTTGTTGATATTAGTAAATCATTTGCAGATATCATCGAATCATTTGTTGATATGAGCAAATCATTTGCTGTTATCAGTAAATCATTTGCTGATATCAGCAAATCAATTGCTGATATCAGCAACTACACTGTATTTCCAGAAAGGTTCCCCGGGTACTATTGGGAACACATGAAGTACCATGAAGTACCAGAAGTTCATGAAAACTAGTTTTCATGAACTTCTGGAAGTACTCATAAGATGAATAAAATATCGTCTATTATGGCAATTTGTTCCCAGATCAAGAAAAACGACTTACTTTTTTTCCTAAACGGAACACCATGAAACATTTCCTGAACAGGAAACACTATATATGTTAATACCGGGTACTTCAAACTCTGATCTTCTCCAAGTAAACGAACTTTAATGCTCGAGCTTTCGACCTGCTTACCGAGGGTTAACAGCTCGTGAATTAAATTGCGATTACTTAGAGAAGCTCGGAGTTTGATGTATTATTGAAGATCCTCGTATGCACAGTTGGTTTGCTGACTGGCTGGAACTTGCAGTGACATTTTCTAAGAACACAATACATTCCCAAGTACACCGGGTAGATCTAGGATAGAGATTCCCCTGGTATCATACGTGGATGGATGAATCCACACAAAGATGATGTCTAGTAGTCCAGCCAAAATGTGAAAAAAAAATTGCCTTTTGTTTTAGAAAAACGTTAAATCTGGCAAAGAGGTAAATCATGATCTGGGGAGCATTTCCAGATATGGAGCCACCGCGAACTTTTACTATGTAGGTCAAATCGGCCATTTCTCAAAATGATCACAAGGAGCCAATATTAGCAACTGTAATCCGGCAGTGTTTTATCTGTTTGGCAACCTTTTTTGTCCCCCGCCGCAACGCGGCCGGGGACTTTAAAATGGTTCTTGCTTCTTTGTGTCCGTGGATGTCCGTGTACGTCCGTGCATGTGTGTTCGAAGCGATAACTTCCTAATGCTTCTTTGGATTTTTCCGAAATTTGGCATATGCATTCCTTGCGACAAGACGCCATTCGGTGTTGCATTTCAGCAACATCTGCCTGAAGGTGGCGCCACTGGGTTGCTTCTTTGTGTCCGTGGATGTCCGTGCATGTCTTTTCGAATTTTCCGCAAGCGATAACTTCCTAACGCTTTGTTGGATTGTTCCGAAATTCGCCATACGCATTCCTTGTGACAAGACGCCAGTCAGTATTGCATTTCAGCAACATCTACCTGAAGGTGGCGCCACTGGGTCAAAATGGATCTTGGTTGTTTGTGTCCGGGGATGTCAGTTTGAATTCTTTACAAGCGATAACTTCCAAATGCTTTGTTGGATTCTCCTGAAATTCGGCATACGCATTCCTTGTGAGAAGACGCTGTTGTGTACTGCATTTCAGTAAGGACTGTAAGTTTCGTTAGGACTGTACATGTACCATGATACAGGACCAGGGGGACAAAAATTGCACCAGGTTGATAGGTCTGCTTATGGCGGACAACAGGATTTATTCCTAACAGCTGATCTCAATTTAAAAGCTGTACCCACACATTGATTGGATTGATTGTTGTTTACTGGGTTAATAAATCTTGCCACCTGGGCTGAGGGGCTCCATAAAATTACAAGGCCTGCACACATATGACATCAATGATTAAGAATATTGCCATAGCAGTGTTTATTTAAAAAAAAAAAAAATAATACTAATTTTTGACACTTACATTAGAATGACTTGGTTCCACAAAGTGAAATTTCCAAATAATAATAATACTTTAATTGTTGTTGTCCCGCGCCGCAACGTGGCCGGGTACTTTAAAATAGTTCTTGCTTCTTTGTGTCCGTGTATACGCCCGTGCATACCTGTCTGAAATTTCCGCAAGCGATAACTTCCTAACGCTTTGTTGGAGTGTTCCAAAATTCGGCATACGCATTCCTTGCGACAGACGCCAGTTGGTATTGCATTTCAGCAACATCTGCCTGAAGGTGGCGCCACTGGGTCAAAATGGGTCTTGCTTCTTTGTGTCCGTGGACACCTGTTAAAAATTTTCACAAGTGATAACGTCCAAATGCTTCGTCGGATTCTCCCGAAATTCGGCATACGCATATCTTGCGACACAAGACACTGGTTGCTACTGCATTTCAGCAACATCTGCCTGAAGGTGGCGCCACTGAGAGTTTCGCTTCTTCGTGTCCATTCCAGTTAAAATGGGTCTTGCTCTCTTTGTGTCTGTCTGTTCAAATTCTTCACAGACGATTACTTTCAAAAGCTTTGTCGGATTCCTTCGAAATTTAGCGTATACACTCCTTGTGACCAGACATGGTTGATATTGCATTTCAGCAAGATCCACCTGAAGGTGGCGCCACTGGGTCTTGTTCCAATCTTCTGTGCATGTCCGTGGTTTCCATTCAAATTCTTCACAAGCGATAACTTCCAAATACGTTGTTAATTAGGCATCCCTAAGGATGCCTTATGTGTTTGTCAATTTCTTCTTTCTTCCGCTTCTCGCTGTTAGTTTTGAATTTCATGTCGCTTTAAATTACAGACACCATTTTATTAAATTTTGCTGTCCAGTCCTTCTATCTCACATCATATGATTTAAACTAAAGCTTTTACAGGAACCATATTTTATTTCTGAAGTATAATATGAAATAACTGGCGGGGGAATCCCCGCAGTACCAAACTCCTGTTCGTTTTGAATTTCATGTCGCCTTAAATGAAGGACAACATTTCCTTCAATTTTGCTATCAAATCATTCTATTCCACATCATATAATTTACCCTAAAGCTTTTGCATGAACCATATTTTATTTCAGAAGTATAATATGAAATAACTGTTTTTTTTAAATTTTGTGTCATCTTAAACGAAGGACATTTCCTTCAATTTTGCCATCAAATAATTGTATTCCACATCATATGATTTACCCTAAAGCTTCTGCACGAATCATTTGTGTCCACACGTGTAACTTATTATATTTATTACAACTGAGTTCCGAAAGTTTGTCGTTTTGTCAACTTGCGCCTACATGTAGCACCACCTCGTGTCAAATCTAAATTTGATTTCGCTCATCAGATTTTTCTCCAATTTGGTATTCAGATACCATGCCATGATATGTCCCTTGGGATTGTATTTCGCCTGCTTCTGCCTACTAGTGGCGACACCTGGTGGAAAAATCTGAAATTTGTTTCTGGCAATAATTTGACAACTGCTCATCAGATTCTTCTCAAATTTGGTATTCATATGCCGTAAGATGTCACTTGGAATTGTGTTCCACACTTGCGCCTACAAATCTAAATTTGGTTTCCCGGCAATAACTTTAAGACCCCTCTTCAGATTCTTCCCAAAGTTCGTATGCTGATACATGCTGGGATTGCGTTTTGCCCACTTGCACCTACAGGTGGTGACACCTGGTGGCAAATTTAAAATTTGGTTTCCGGACAATTAGGTTGAGGATGCATTCAGCTTCTTGTCAAATTTGGTTTGCAGATAATATGCCTTGAGATGTCACTTGGGGTTGCTTCTCGGTTACATAATTTTCATGTTTCACTGCATGGAAACTATATTACAGAAGCAATCAACGTTCAGTCAACCGTTCTGAGTTGATTTTAAAACTTGGGAAGACAGAAAGACCCTTCCGCAGCCAACACCTATGAAGTAGCAGTTGCCTCCCTCATGTATATCCCCCGAGACCAACAATGCTAAAAAATATTGCTGCCATTTCGGCGGGGGACTTAGCATCCTTTGGCTGCTTGTTCTGCTATTTGTCAGAATGTTGATGGAAAGTGACATATCAATTCAAATAAGTGACATATTGGAATCAATAGACAAGTCATATGACCACGACGGCCATCTTGAGTTTCAAGTAAATAATTCAATAAGCTCCCGATATACGTACATTATTCCTGTCGATACAATGATATTTAAGAGGGTTGGCACAATGATTATTCCACAATAGCTATTGTCGTCATATCGGCCATCTGAGCCTAATTTTAGTTAATATCTAAATATTTAGTCCTCGGGCCACTCACAAACTTCGAGGCTACGTTGGTACAACAATAGAGATGTATATTCCCGGGATGGCATTACCGGCCATCTTGGTTTTGAATTGGGAAACAAAACCTTGAAACTTTCCATAAATACGAGTGTCTCATCACCAGAGTGCATATGATGGAATGGTCGTATGCTTCGAGGTGTATATCCATACACTTCACCTAACACCAGGGGCGGCGGAACCACCCCAGCCATGGTCGGGGCAATAATACCAGGGGCGGCGGAACCACCCCGGCCATGGTCGGGGCAATAACACCAGGGGCGGCGGAACCACCCCAGCCATGGTCGGGGCAATAATACCAGGGGCGGCGGAACCACCCCGGCCATGGTCGGGGCAATAACACCAGGGGCGGCGGAACCACCCCGGCCATGGTCGGGGCAATAATACCAGGGGCGGCGGAACCACCCCGGCCATGGTCGGGGCAATAACACCAGGGGCGGCGGAACCACCCCGGCCATGGTCGGGGCAATAATACCAGGACCGCTGATTACCATCTACTAGAGTTGGGGCAATGCCACATCGTCTGAATGTATAGTCAATCATGCTGGACGAGTTCGAGTTTTATTGTTTTGTTGTACTGAACGCCACTGGCATTACGTAATTAAAGATTTACAAAATATCTAGACCTACACCTTTTCAGAGCGAATTGAGCCATAATTCGTACCGTATGTATAATTGTAACTTACATATTATTTGGGTCTAACAGCGCCATCGATGATACACTTATTAAATGTCCAGATGGCGCTGCTGACCTGTAATATTTAACCGTCAGCATTATTATTAAAATGTGCAGATGGCGCTGCTGACCTGTAATATTTAACCGTCAGCAGCGCCATCTGTACATTGTATTTGAACCCACATTTTCAACATTTTATCGAGCATTAATATGGTATTTTATGTGCCGGAAATAGCTCAGAATGCATCTCATGCAATGTAGGCCCCCGAACCTTCCGGGGACTAGGTGGCCCCTGGAACCTCGCCTAATTGTACTGTGATCGTTGTCGGGGCAATCTGAAATTGCTTCCGTTGTCCCTGAACACAACAATGCACAGGCACTGCGTTAGTCCAAATAACGGGCATCATAGTCACATTGAATTTTCATGTAATTAATCCATCTTCATCATATGTCTAATTGAATGCTATCCTGTTATTCCACTTTGAATTATCGTTGCTGATGAGCTCATCAAAGCATATGTCAGGGAAAAAGTTTTAATGGTGCGAGCAAGACAACACGATATTCAACTCCTTCAAACTCGATGTAAATTTGCAAAATATGCAGGGTGCTTGAACTATCCTGGAGTGGTCACAATACCAAACGTAACGCGATTGAATTGCCTGCTATTGTACTTTCAGAGATGCAGGGTATTTTACCACCGAGAAAAAAAAAAAAAACTTTAACTTGGGCCCCAATATACCAGTATACCAATTTGAATTCTCCAGCTGGAATGGTTTGGATTTAGTCATATGGACATTTAGTGCGACGTTGCCATGGAAACCACAAAAATCATTGCAATGTACCCAAATTTGATAGGCTTTTGGTTGACCACTCAGCAATCCTGCATACCAAATCTGAAGTCTCTAGCTGAAACAGTTTGGCTTCAATGTATTTTGCCGAGAAGCAACAGGATCTTGATAATGTGATGTCTAGCACTGTAATATCACTTGTCTTTGTTGCACCATGTAAGCGTCCTATCTGTGTCTTGCGTGCTGTCCTCAGTGTTTTATAGGGTGTCTTGTTCCATGCCGCTTCAAAGATTTCTTCTTTGAAGTAGCAGGAAAGCAACTTGGCTGGGTGGTGCTTAGTTGGTTCGTCGCGATATAGCGGAAATATTGCTGAAAGCGACGCTAAATTCTACTCACTCACTTCTATTTATTGCACCATGAAAGCGTTCAGTCTGTGTCTGGTGTGCTGTCGTCAGTGTTTCTTTTAGGGTGGATGGTAGGGGGGGGGGGGTGTCTGATTCACAATATGACCGAAATAATGTTGAAAGCGACGTTAACCCGTCGTCATATTGTTTTCAGTGATGTTGCCACGGAAACCACGAAAATCATTGCAATGTACCCAAATTCAATAGGCTTGCAATTCAGCACCCAACAATCCTGTATACTAAATAAAAAGTCTCTAGATGGAACAGTTTAGCTTCAATCACGTTCACAACTTCATATACGTACATTTTCCGTAATGTTGCCATAGACACCACAAAAATCATCGCAATGTACCCAAATTCGATAGGCTTGTGGTTGACCACCCAACAATGCTACATAGCAAATCTCTAGCTGTAATGGTTAGCTTTTTATCGCGTTCACGTCGTCATATAGACATTTTCCGTGATGTTGTCATGGGAACCACAAAAATCATCAAGATGTACCCAAATTCAACAGGTTTGTGGTTCATCACACACCAATCATGTTTCTATCGAGTTCACATCGTCATATGGACATTCTGTGTGATGTTGCCACCGAAACCACATAAACATCAAAATTTACTTAAATTCAGTAGGCTTGTGGTCTATTGCGTGCACGTCGTCATATTGACATTTTGAGTGATGATGCCACGGAAACCACAAAAATGCGCAATGTAGCCAAATTCAATAGTCTTGTGATTGAGCGCCCCACTCCAGGTCATGGTAAGAATATGTCTCAGCTCCTCAGAGAGCTTGTCGTAAGAGGCGACTAACTGGGGCACCTGTTGGGATCCCGGGTGTGAGAAGGAATAGTAGCCCACCCGTAGGGTCTCGGGTGTTAAAAGAAATAGGACCATACCCGTGTGGTTTCCGGGTGTGAAAAGAAATAGGACCCTACCCGTGTGGTTTCCGGTGTGAAAAGGAACCAACGTCGTAATATGACTGAAAGTGTTGAAAGCGACGTTAAGCCATATTCACTCACTCACTGATTGAGCACCCAACACCAAAATTTGAAGTCTCTAGTCGGAACAGTTTGGCTTTTACGGCGTTCACAACGTCAGATATGATCATTTTCAGTGACGTTGCCATCGAAACCACAAAAATCCTAGCAATGTGCCCGAAGTAGTATATAGAGTGGATTTAAAGCCACATTTTGCCGGGGGAGATAAATCTTGCATTCACCAGGGGGCGCTGTTTCCAGGTTAAAGTATAGGAAGCGGCCATTTACGGCCTTTGCGGCCTCTGCGGCCGTGTAGAGGTCAAGGCCGCTATAGTTCCAACAGGTGGCGCCCCCTCTTTCACCTCGAATTCCTCCGCGGTCTGGCGGTGATGCGGCCGCGGGAAAAGCTTCCGCGGAGAAAAAGTAGTCCCTAGACTTCAAATACGCTGCATGGTCCGATTGGGTCGAGTGAGGTATCAAAGGGGCATCCAGTCATGGGTGGGTGCATGTAAAATTAGGATTTTTTCCCGAAACTATAAAAAGCGGAACACGGACTTTACCCCTAAAATAGGGGAAAACCCCTATCAACCCTAGTCAGAAGGGCTAATATCGGTCCCCGGGCTTATTGGGACCTGCCTATCAAGTCAATGGGGTGGGTGCATGTAAAATTAGGATTTTTTCCCGAAACTATAAAAAGCAGAACTCGGACTTTACCCCTACAATAGGGGTCTGTATTATACAATATAAGGGAAAATGCCTGTATGGGGTATGGGGGATGGTCAAATTTTTTTTGTGGGCTTTACTATGGCTTGTGGGGTCTCGTTTTTCTCGTCTCGCCATGGGAGGGGTCCTGGAGCGAAACGGTGTAATTTTTGGAAAAAGTCACCGAGGCCTGGGTAGGCCCATAGGCCTATACGGCATGGCTATGGGTGTATAGGTCCATACGGGGTGGACGTTTTGGGATCTAGGTGGGCCACTAATGGTCCGATTGGGTCGAGTGAGGTATCAATGTGAAGCCTATGTGAGGGGGCAACCGATGGGATGGATGTGGGGTAGGAATATCGTCATTCTGCGCATGCGCAATAGACAAAGTGTATGGAAATAGACGTTTTGGGATCTAGGGGAGCCACTAGTGGGCCGATTGGATCGAGTGAGGTATCAATGTGAAGCCTATGTGAGGGGCATCTGATGGGGTGAGTGCGGGGTTGAAATATCGTCACTCTGCGCATGCGCAGTGGACAAAGGGTATGGAAATAGACGTTTTGGGGTCTAGGTGGGCCACTAGTGGGCCGATGGGATCGAGTGAGGTATCCATGTGAAGCCTATGTGAGGGGGCTAGACTAGGGTGTCGTTTCCATTCTACTGCGCAGGTCACGTGGGTTGTGACGTCACTTCCGGGTTTCACCTCCAAACCCAGAAGAGTTCCAATGTTCTCTTAGACGTCCGGATGTTCAACCTCCGGGGTTTTCCCGGCCCGGCCCGCCCCGGTCGCAGCG
>JAVTVY010047969.1:0-23748 GCA_036873755.1 Hanleya hanleyi
CGGGCAGAGTTACAAATTTCTCTGACAAGATATTCTTGCATTCGTTGTATATGACGATCCCACTGTCATCAAATATAATACATATGATGCTTTGGTAATCTTCCCTGCTGAAAAAACGCATAGGGGAGAGTTTACAAAATCCATCCATTTTAAGGCTGATTACATCTTTAAGTACTCCGTTGAACTTTTGATTCAATAGCAAGATCCTCAATAGCTAATTTGTTACACTCAGTTTTCAATGTTAAATTATCTCAGCATCCATGTTAGAAAGCTGGTTGGTTATTACCTTCACTTGCCTGTTGTCTTGTTGGTATTTAGCACCCTGGATAACATAGTTTATGCATGTACATGTATCATTGCTTCTAGATTACATGTATAGTTGACCAGTACAGAATTGGGTCAGTAGTAGTTCCCCTGGGGCAATGGGGAGAGCTGTTTTAAACAGACTGTTACCTATGGGACCCAGACATACAGACAAAAGACTCAATGACCATCCATGAATGATGCATATGGTCTCAATGGGGACTAGTACAGCATAAACTAGTTACACTCCTATTTTAGCTGCCAACATGTTTACTGGAGCACATCAAGCTGTTACATGTATTTTGTGCCGGTATACAGATCTTGCTTTCATGCCAGACTATAAATCTTGTGAAAATGCCTATCTTCACAACAGAACACTTCACATTTGGTTGTGAATCATTTGGCTCGAAAACCTGGATAGTTCTTGAATTTTTGTTACCAATTTCCAGGCCGCCTTGAAATTCCAGATTTTGTGTCGGTTGAATTTTAGCCTTGATAATTCTATTATTGTCCCCCGCTACTTTGTCCCCCGCTACTTAGTAGGTGGGGGGGGACTTAGAAACACCGGTGTCCGTAATTCCGTAATTCCGTAGTTCCGTAATTCCGTAAGATTTTCTTGTCCGGACAATAACTCGTGAAAGATTTAACCGATCAACTTCAAACTTGGGGTGTGCCTTGACATTGGCGAGAGGACGGTTGGGATTGTTTTTTAGCAATGTGCGTAATCCAATATGGCCGCCGTCAGCCATTTTGGATTATAAGCAGTTGGATCTTAGATTTTCTTGTCCGGACAATAACTCGTGAACGATTTAACCGATCAACTTCAAACTTGGGGTGTGCCTTGACATTGGTGAGAGGGCGGTTGGGATTGTTTTTCAGCAATGTGCGTAATCTAATATGGCCGCCGTCAGCCATATTGGATTATAAGCAATTGGATCTTGTCCGGACAATAACTCGAGAAAGATTCAACCGATCTACTTCATATGTGGGGAGTGCCTTGACATCGGTGAGAGGATGGTTGGGATTGTTTTTCAGCAATGTACATAATCCAATATGGCCGCCGTCAGCCATATTGGATTATAAGCAGTTGGATCTTAGATTTTCTTGTCCGGACAATAACTCGTGAACGATTTAACCGATCAACTTCAAACTTGGATTGTGCCTTGACATTGGTGAGAGGACGGTTGGGATTGTTTTTCAGCAATGTGCGTAATCTAATATGGCCACCATCAGCCATACTAGATTTCATTGGATTTTAAGCAGTTTGATCTTGTCCGGACAATAGCTGGAGTACGATTCAATTGATCTACTTCAAACTTGGGGAGTCCCTTGACCTTGGTGAGATCCCGGTTAGGATTGTGTTTCATGAATGAGCATAATCCAATTTGGCTACCATCTACCAGCGATATTGCATTTTAAGCAGTTGCATCTTGTCTGGACAACAACTCTAGAATAATTCAACTGATCGACGCCAAACTGCAGTCGTCGTAGATTTCAGCATTTAGATCTTGACTGGACAATAACTCTAGAACGATTCAACCAATCTACTTCAAACTTGGGGAGTGCATGGACATTGGTGAGAGGAAAGTTGGTATTATGTTTTATGGATGTGCATAATCCAATATGGGTGCCATCCGCTGTATTAGATTATGTTAAGCTCGTCAGCGATATCTCCATTTTCAAATCATACTCTTCATCAATGATATGAGATATCGACAAAAAAAAATCGACCATAGAGGTCCATGGCCCCCGCAGCAGCAGCGCCAGTTATGGTGGATGTAATCCACCATAACTGGTGCTGCTAGCGGGGGACATGGACCTCTATGGTCGATTTTTTGTTGTTGTTGGTTCCCTTAGTGTACGTTGTATGCCTTTTGTGAGCATTCAGGTACACATGTATTGAGAATGCAAAAAATCTCTGTGTATGTAATGCTTGAAAGACAGTGTATGAAATTTGATGTACATGTAGGTCATTGAAAGTCCTGGAAAATATATTATTCCAGAAGCTCGTGGAAACCCTGTGAATTCCAAAGTGAAACAAAATC
The DNA here is from genome assembly GCA_036873755.1 of Hanleya hanleyi. NCBI lineage: Eukaryota > Metazoa > Mollusca > Polyplacophora > Lepidopleurida > Hanleyidae > Hanleya > Hanleya hanleyi. Next base: position 2,349 of record JAVTVY010047969.1, read on the forward strand.
CTTCTGTAGAATTGAAAAAAGTATTTACCTCTGCATAATACCAAGTTGAGAGTATAATGTTCAGGGAATGCGCAATTATTTATTGGTCTTTTGATTTTGCACAGTAAAAGTAAAAACCATGGAAATGCAAGAACTTCGCTTAGAGGGGTTTAACATGTGGTTGTTTAATTAATTTGTTCACTTGATAAATAAAACAATAAAACCACTGCTTTTGTCGTGTTCAGAAAACTTTTTTTGCATAAGTTTGGTTTAATTTCTTCAATATGAAAGCATCAGTTACTGCAGTTTTCTTCTTATGATTTTTACATCGTCACATTGGGGAGTGAGTGAGTAGTAGGGTTTAACATCGTTTTCAACCTTGTTTCAGTCATATCACGATGGTGCGTACATGTGCCAGAACATGAGCGTGCTCACAGTTCCTATTACCCTGGACACTGATCAGCCCAGCCAGTGCAGCACCCGGTCACCCATCCAAGTACTGACCGAGCTTAACGTTGCTTAACTTTGGTGATCTGACGAGAACCGGTGTGTCCAATACTGTGAGTCGTACCTCTCGTCACATTGGTTGGCACATTGTTTGGCAATATGATACATGTTTATGATTGAGGACGCATAACTTGCTAGCTCTAAAATCAATGCAACGAAAGGATCAATTGATTTTGACAAACATTGCATCTGGGTCACAACTCGATCTACTTATAGATTTTGTGAAGAAATCACTGCAAATTGGGAACATCTTTCATGTAAGATGTAAGAGGCGAACAACAGAGTTTCTGGATACAACAAGTACGAGAAAAGACGGGACTTTTCAACAATAGTCAATACTGGCACATTACCCATGCGGTGATGGTGTCGCCACCTACTCCCTTCTGACCCGTCATACTTTTAGAAATGGTGCCCTGTGAATACAGGGCACCATTTGTAAAATCCTATCACTGCCCAGTAGCACGGACAGTCATGGCTGCTCTATTAAGCCCGGCGCACACGAGAGATGTCAGCTGAGCTATCGGCCTCAATTGCCGGTCAGCTCAGGGGCTAGCTCCCGTGTGGTTTCAGCGCACACGGTGAGCAAAAGTTTCACGAAATTGATTTCAGTTTCCTCATAACGTCTTCATCAAGACCATTTTGAAGAGTCGTGCGTATCTTTTTCCCAACCTCGCGAGGCCAAAAACCCAGCAAAAACTGCCCGCACACGCGAGCTAGCCCCTGAGCTGACAGGAAATTGAGGCCGTCAGCTCAGCTGATAGCTCTCGTGTGCGCCGGGCTTTAGAAGAAGATTCTGTCCTTCGCATTTTGTCAATAATGCATCATTTTGGTGTGGAATATTGCTACATTTTCATTACAATGTCGTACTGTGACTTTATGCAACAATTGGATTAACATTTCCATTAACAGCGTTTTACTGTGATGTTATGGAGCAATTGGATTAGCATTTTCCCGGTACAGCGTCATACTGTGGCGTTACACTACATGTACAATCAGATTAGCATTTTCCATTACAGCGTCATACTTGTACTGTGACATTATGCATTATTATACCTCACTGTGTATTCGTTTATTTTAATTGGTTGAGACACCATCACGTGATATTCCGTAATTCTCGATGTCTTATGGAAAAAACAGCTCGTCAATGTGATGTCCCACGATCTCGCGCCGATATCACACGATCACGCGCTGACGTCACACAGCAGAGGCAATGTCACACGGTCTCGTGCAGTTATCGCCCGTGAACAGAATCTTTCGTAGCATTGTATGTTGTGCTGTCATTCCGCTGTAATCACGATGGCGTGTACAGACAGAAAGCGTTTTACGTTAGGTTTTCGCCGCCTTGGTTTTTCTCTTTACACTGTAGGTCTGTTTGTATTGTTTATGGCTTTTTTCGGTATAATAAAACAGATATTGCATGCTTTGAGGTGTGATATCACGATTTGTCAGCTCCGCACTCGTTGAACATCACCTTCTCGAGCTGACAAATCGTGATATCACACCTCGCAGCATGCGATATCTGTATAATGTCAATCAGATCAGCATTTCCTTTACAGCGTGGAACCATGACATTATGAAACAATCGGATTAACATTTCGTCATGTACAATAGAAACATATATGAAAGACAGACCTAAAATTGTGACTTTGTAAAGCTGTAATTTGGTATTCACCCTTGTCAATGTCGAGTAAATCAACTTGATTTTTATTTGGCAGCCATTATACATGTAGATTTGCTTGATAATAGCTTCTTCACCTGTGATTGATTGAATTTGTCATTAAGCAGCTTCAAGTTGTGTAACATTGGAGCTGTTAACAGTCCATTGTATCACGGTGAGTCAGCCGTCTGGATCGATGTACATGCAATTTAATGAGACATCACTAATCTGCCTGTCGTCGTTAAAGGTTAAACTGACATGTACCGACTTACATGCACATGTAGTTGTCTTTTAACGAAGTCAGAATTGGTTTTCGAGAAAAAAAAGGGACATATTATTAAGATGAGCGATTCGGACATACGTGGATGCACCAGGAAAACTCTTGCAGTTAAAATGTGTGATGCAGGTAAATTTTATGATAGACTCGTACAATTCAATCTTCAAGATCAAATTAATTGATTTTCTGTTCCAAGATGTCACAGTCAGTTTGATCTTTCTGTCTTCGTGTTGGCAGTGTTCGACAAAATTGCCCTTCTCACACACATGTATGTAGCTTGAGCATTGATAAGGGGAAAGAGAGGTTAGTTTTAATTTTTGGATCATAGATTCGACTTCTCCAAGCCTTGAGGCTAATGAAACAATGAACAATGCTGATATTTGCTCCATATACCTGCTCTTAGCTTATATCTTGTGGTTTGCCTGATAGTGTCGTTAAGCTACATGTACAACTGTAATTACTGAATACTGCTTGATCTACATCAACCAGTGCCCTGCCTTTGGAATCAAAAGAGCATGTAACGTGACATTTATTTGATGTGAAAGGAAGTCATTAGACTTGGTTGATCAGGTCTTTCTCTATAGCAAGGCTACTGACTTGGTAAGCAGTTGGATGTATTGGTATAGTTTTAAAATCCAATTTAAAATAAATAATATTCTGTGTAACACTAGACAATTCAGCTTTCTTTCCATCTGGCAAATTGAAAGTAGAAAGATGAAATGCTCTACCAGGCCCTAATCTAGAAATGAAAGGCAGGGGTTGGTAATCCGGTTGAGGGGCAATCAAAGTCGCGAAGCCTCGCTCGCCATGAGAGCCAGCGGGGGGAGAGACCCCTCTCGCAGCTCGCGGATTTTTTTTTGTGAATGAACTGATAACTGATGCTCTCTGAAAGCATTTTGAAACTCTTTTCTGGAGTTTCAGCAATAAAGAAAACCCCATACACAGCTAAAATGGAAGAATATTCAGTATCCTGATTGATATACACACAATTATCAATACCTCATTTTACTTCTGGTTATCCAAATCTATTTAAAACCTGGAAATATGTATAGTTTGTTCTGGTACAAGTTTCACCATGCCTTTTGTATAATTGCTGTCCGTATTTTCAGTTTTTTACCCCTCGGCCAACTTTGGCCTAGGGGTATTGTCGTCATCATGTACGGCTGTCCGTACGTCTGTACGTCCGTACGTCTGTACGTCCGTACGTCTGTACGTCCGTACGTCCGTCCGTCCGTTACCGCGATATCTACAGAACCGTTTCATGCATGGCAACCAAACTTGTTACATCTATTTATCTTCACGTAAATCAGAAGCCTATCGAAAATGAGTCCTCTCGGACAATATTTTGCAGAGTTATGCCCCTTTTTACAAATAAGAATCCATTTATGATTTGTTATTGTGATAATTTCAGAACCGTTCCATATACAACATCCTAACGTGATACACTTGTTTCTCTTGACCTGAACTATATGCCTATCGAAAATGAGTCGTGTCAGAAAGTATTTTGCAGAGTTATGCCCCTTGTCTAATAAAATCCACTAATTCCTAATTTCTATATCATGTTTGTATACTATCACATTTATTTATTGATTGGATGACTGATTTATTGATTTATTCTCTTACACAATGCGAAGAATGCCTGCAAATCTGTTTTGAAAATGACACTAGATGCCTATCGAAAATGAGTCATGTCAGAAAGTATTTTGCAGAGTTATGCCCCTTGGTTATTCCAGAAACAAATTAATTTAAGGGGAGGAAAACTTCTTTTTTTTTTTCAAAGAAAGTACACTTACAATACCAGGGGTAAATATATCTTCCCACAAGCCAATCAATTGGTAGAGACACCCTTACATTATAATAGCTGGGGTTCAGAGCCGAGGGGTTTCGATAGCGCAGCTTCCTGTTTTATGTGTAGTAATTTTTACAAATTGTTTGCATTTTCAAATTATTGGTCAAAATGAAGTTACTAAATAAAAATTCTAGAAGCCAGTAAAATGAAATTAATTCAATGCTCAATCTTATTTCAATTGTGGGTCTATTTCAGTATTTGTTTGGGTAATTTTGACTGTGAAAGTAATATTACGTCTATTCAAAATGTTATATTGTCTTGCAGAATTTGTGTTCCAAAGATATGCCATTATTTCTTAATTAGATCAAAGGATATCAATGATTAAACACTTGATTTCGTCAACGGAGGTAATTTGATAGGCACATTCAACTGTACGCATTGTACCGTACGTACGCTTGGTGTTGGAGTTTTTCAAGCCCTTCGGTGTCATCTGCCTCAGCGGGACTAGCCGCTTCCTCCTGACTAATTTGCCGGCAAAACAACAATGTTAGCATCATCGTACTGGCACCGGACTTCTGTAGAACCCGCTGTTTGTCCCTTTCATATCACGTGGAGTTTGGCATTGTACTTCTTTTGCGACGAGCTGAGTGGCTGCTTGAACAGTGCCTTGCACTTCGTGTCCTGGTTTTGGGGCCCTAACCAAGACGCAATACCATAAGCGTGTGGCCCTGAACATGCGTGATGCCGACAGCCGAAACAAAAGTGAATGACAGAGAAACTTTACGTTCTACTGTTTCTAGATTAAAACGTGTATATGGGAATTTGATTTGAGATAATATTTCAGAAATGGAGGTCACAATTCCAATGATAGAAGTCTGCCAGGCACACAAAATTGAACTTTTTGCGCAACACGTGGTAATGACGAAAACTGGTCACCGGGTAATGATTTTTTTGCCAGCGGCAAGGGCACCGGAAGCCAACGGCAGCGTCCGAATATCGGACGCTGAGAGGGGCTAGATTAGGGCCTGTCTATATCACTTCTGTAGTCCAGCTTTCCATCTGGAAAATTGATGGTAGAAAGATGGAAAGCTCTTCATCGCTCCAGTATTTGCTGTTCGAAAGTTCAAATACGGGAGTGATGTACATGTAGAGCATTTCATCTTCCTATTTTTGATTTTGCAAGATGGACAGCTGAATTGTCAAATGTTACACAGACCAATAAAATATGTATGTCTGCAGAACTTCAAATTACATGCTCAAGTCAGACCTACCAAATTTGCCTATATTTGGAGATTTTCATTTTCTATAATTGAAAGTTGAAAAATGATTTGCATTTGATCACACTGAAACATAAAAAAGGTTGTGCCAAAATCAGGTCCAACTCTACATTTTGCTCCATTTCTCAGTAAGCATTTGCAAAGGAAAATTGATACTTGAAGGAATTTTTGGGTTGCTGTACTTTGATGATGTTATGTAATTCTACCCATCCCACTGGCGATAGTGTACATGATACGCTGATAATAACATTTTCAATTTTACACGTAACAGGCCTCGATATAGTAGGCGATCGAACCGATCGGTCGCCCCTCGATCGCCTCAACGAGATTTCAGCAGAACGATAATTTGATCTCCCCGGTTATGTCGGGCGATCGGTAAAATGTTTATCGTGGACACCATGGTTCTGTTAGATTTAAAACCACGTTTGCATTGACTCAGCAAGACCGGGAATATGATTAATTCTGCAGAACGGCCACACAAGTGTTACAAGTTATAAACACCATACAATCACATGTGGTTGCTTCTCGCTCGACACACAGACAGATGACCATACAGAGCTAGCCAAACAAGGCAGAGCCCACTGTAAACTTAGAGCCGCTGTTTCGTAGCAGCTATTTCGTAGCAGAGATAATTACGTGTTAAACACAAGGTCACATAAGGTCTGGTGGATTACATGACTGGGCAAAACAGAAGTACAGTACTATGGACAATTAAAGGCAATACCATAGATTTTATCGCATATTAAGAGACAGTCAGGAATTTAGTAAATGGTTCTGCACATTAAGTCATTTTGCACAATTCCACTTAAGAAAAACCATTCATACAACATGTAATCTCTAGTTTTAGGTGATCAATTCAGGTGATCGATTGGTTACCTGGCTGATCTACTAGGAGATCAAAAAATCGATCACCTGGACTAAAAATCAGGGGATCAATTTTTTGATCACCCCGTGCTGTCTTATTTCGAGGCCTGCGTAATGTACCTCAGTTCTAATAGGGGACGACCCCCTTCCCAAATACCCAGTTGTTTTGCTAATAGGGTTATATTTTTTTATGCGGGGATTTCTCTGTGGACATTGGCTGACCACTGATTTCTGGTAGAGAATGTATCATCTGGACATGTGGTCTGTGAATGCAAAAAAACCAACACAAAAAAGCTAAAGAAAAGTTTTGTGAAACTTCATGTTTCAGTTTTATTATACAAATATTGGTGATACATGTATGAGAATTGCAGAGAGTGGAAGTTAGATTCACAATAAGTTTGATCACAATGAGTCCACATTCACCTTTGATTCTGTCAGCCCTGAAGAGAAGAAAGATTGCATGCATCAGTCTAAATCAGGGGGAATAACTCCACCAGACAAACTGAAATCAGTGATGGAAGACAAAATGCCGAAGAATAAAGATTATATGTAAGAAATACATAATGGAAATTCCTCAGACTGTAATACATGTACAATTATGCAACATTACATCTGTTGTTTCACTAATCATGCAACCAAGCTCTTAGCTGTCAGGTTTAAGTGTCAACAAATGGATATCTAAGTCATGAGACCGAACATTGATATCTTTGTGGACATGTTTTTAAATCGTAGCATTGATAAATCAAAAGATTTATAAACACATTCAGTGAAGTTTATTCACTCACAAATTAGTTGTAATTGAAAATAACATCAGGAAAAAAAAAATCGGCTCCGTTCAAGATTCGGTGTGCTCAATTTAATCCGGAAGCTAAGTACCCAGTCAGATTGTAAGATCAAATTTCTGTTAAAAATGGGACAACTATTTCTATAATTCTAGGGCTTCAACAATATTTATCACAAATGAGCGATGACATCACATCAATCATCTGTGTCTCGGAATAATCGATATCTTGAAGATGTCAGTCCCCCCAAAAGCATAAAAGGATACATTGTCTCGTGTTCACATGTAACTATTACTTCTCCCTTTCTGTCTGCCTGTCCATCCACATATGGCTTCTGCAGGATATCTCTAGTTGCCATTATTGTCCCCCGCTACTTAGTAGGGGGGGGACTTAGAAACACCGGTGTCCGTAATTCCGTGATTCCGTAATTCCGTGATTCCGTAATTCCGTAAGATTTTCTTGTCCGGACAATAACTCGTGAATGATTCAACCGATCAACTTCAAACTTGGGGTGTGCCTTGACATCGGCGAGAGAACGGTTGGGATTGTTTTTCAGCAATGTGCGTAATCCAATATGGCCGCCTTCAGCCATTTTGGATTATAAGCAGTTCGATCTTAGATTTTCTTGTCCGGAAAATAACTCGTGAACGATTTAACTTCAAACTTGGGGTGTGGCTTGACATTGGTGAGAGGGCGGTTGGGATTGTTTTTCAGCAATGTGCGTAATCAAATATGGCCGCCGTCAGCCATTTTGGATTATATGCAGTTGGATCTTAGATTTTGTTGTCCGGACAATAACTCGTGAACGATTTAACCGATCAACTTCAAACTTGGGGTATGCCTTGACATTGGTGAGAGGACGGTTGGGATTGTTTTTCAGCAATGTGCGTAATCTAATATGGCCGCCGTCAGCCATATTGGATTATAAGCAATTGGATCTTAGATTTTCTTGTCCGGACAATAACTCGTGAACGATTTAACCGATCAACTTCAAACTTTGGGTGTGCCTTGACATTGGTGAGAGGACGGTTGGGATTGTTTTTCAGCAATGTGCGTAATCTAATATGGCCGCCGTCAGCCATATTGGATTATAAGCAGTTGGATCTTGTCTGGACAATAACCCGAGAACGATTCAACCGATCTACTTCATACCTGGGGAGTGCCTTGACATTGCTGAGAGGAGGATTAGGATTGTTTTTCAAGGACGTGCTTAATCCAATATGGCCACCATCGGCCATACTGGATTTCATTGGATTTTAAGCAGTTTGATCTTGTCCGGACAATAGCTGGAGTACGATTCAACTGATCTACTTCAAACTTGGGGAGTCCCTTGACCTTAGTGAGAGGACAGTCATGTATTATGTTTTATGAATGTGCATAATCCAATATGGGTGCCATCCGCTGTATTAGATTATGTTAAGCTCATCAGCGATATCTCCATTTTCAAATCTCACTCTTATCAATGATATGAGATATCATCGACAAAAAAAAATCGACCATAGAGGTCCATGGCCCCCGCAGCAGCAGCGCCAGTTATGGTGGATGTAATCCACCATAACTGGTGCTGCTAGCGGGGGACATGGACCTCTATGGTCGATTTTTTATTTATGGAACTTCTACCAGTTGAATCACAAGGGTTCCCATCAATCAAGGGTTCAGTAATTTCATCACAGATATTTTGCATGAATCCAGTGTAAGAGCTTTGCCAATACCAGAGCTGCCAAGTTATGGTATCGGAATTCCGACTGGTATCGGACTTTCTTCTGTAATTTGACATCTCTATTTACTCCAGGCCTTGTGATTTGTACGGGCCCTGGCGAGTGATTAAAGCACACCTAAAATCATGCGAGGTGTGTGGTTAGCACACCTAAAAGTAAAATGTACATGTACACCTACATTTTTTTAAGGTGTGTGATACAGTGTTTGAAACGTTAAGGTGTGAATTGAAATAAATGTGTGCTGGCCGAGAATCCAGCCATTCATGGATTCTCGCAGCAATGTTTCAGGAGAATCCAGGGGGAACTAATATTTACTGGTTTACTCCACATTAGCTATGAAAGATAATGAGGTAATATTAAAATCAAGAAACACTGTTTTAAGTTTAAGTTTTTTTTTGTATTTAAAATTCACACATTCAGTTAATGAGCTTGAGCGAAAGGCTGAAAACAAGATTGGCAAAATAGAAATAAAACTCTGAAAAACCACAAATTGTAAAACAAACTCACTAGGACAGGCACATGGCAATTTTTACATCGTCATCATCATCATCACTTCAATCATTCAATCCATTCAGTAACAGACATTTGAAATGTCTGAATCAGTTTCAGTTTTCAAACACTCACGATGTCCATCGCTGTTTACGTGTCTAAACAAGTTTGGCTTCAGCAGGTATCTAGTTTCATTTTTGCCGTAACTGACGTCAGCTACTATTTTGCCTCAATACACATGCAGTGTTTAGTTGATCGTAGTGTTTCTGGCACACTTTGCAAAAAGGCCTGTACCACCTTATCGCCTGGCCACATCGTTAAAATGGAATGCAAAGTTATCTCTCATGCTATTTTCCCACTGATAAAGGGCCGTATTGTCGTCATCATGTACGGCTGTCCGTACGTCCGTCCGTTACCGCAATATCTACAGAACCGTTTCATGCATGGCAACCAAACTTGTTACATCTATTTATCTTCACGTAAATCAGAAGCCTGTCGAAAATGAGTCATCTCGGACAATATTTTGCAGAGTTATGCCCCTTTTTACAAATAAAAATCCATTTATGATTTGTTATTGTGATAATTTCAGAACCGTTCCATATACAACATCCTAACGTGATACAGCTGTTTCTCTTGACCTGAACTAGATGCCTATCGAAAATGAGTCGTGTCAGAAAGTATTTTGCAGAGTTATGCCCCTTGTCTAATAAAATCCACTAATTCCTACTGTCACCAACAACAGACATGAGAACAACAATTGACCACATCTATACAAACATTCCAAACGTGCAGTGTGGTGTTTCAGAGACCTATTACTCCTTTCATAAGGCTGTCTGGGTCACATTCAATTAAATATCTCCCACAAAAGGTGCGTAAACAGTTCGTTCATTGAAGTTATTGATCTTTTTCCATTAAAGTTCCATTGACAGTTATTCATCCCTCCCAAAAAATGGACTACTAACCATTCCCCCACCTGATTGATCTTATTCTACTAATATGATTCACTCATCTTCTTGTTCCACTAACAAGTTTTTTTATCAGTAATTATAATAAACAAAATTTATTCGCAACATGATTTGTAGTTTTTGCTTTTTTGTTTTGCTAACAACCTAACCTAACAACACTTTTTAGTTGCCACACGTCATTTTATATTCCCACCGCTTAAATGTTTCCCCAAATTTGGCTCTCTTCTAATGATTTCCATTTCAGCAATTTTAGTTGTGTTTACCAAGATATGACAAACGTATATCTATAGTGTATGTATTTATTCCAGAAACAAATTAATTTAAGGGGAGGAAAACTTTTTTTTTTTTTCAAAGAAAGTACACTTACAATACCAGGGGTAAATATTTCCTCCCACAAGCCAATCAATTGGTAGAGACACCCTTACATTATAATAGCTGGGGTTCAGAGCCGAGGGGTTTCGATAGCGTAGCTTCATGTTCTAATTTGTTTCCGTGTTTTTAGGCCCTCTGTCGGAAGCCATTTCATCCTTTCGTTTTCAAATGGCCAAGCGGAAGTTGGCCCTTGACACTTGTTTCAATGACAGCGATTGGCGGGCTGCCGTAAACGAGCCAATGAAAACGCGCGAACATACTAGGACTGGCACGTGGCAATAGATAGATGATATAGAGTCCAGTTTTCGACAGCAATAACTGTATGCACGTTGACGATCGGCGAACGGGGCTCAATCGTAAGTTTTTAACTGGTGATGTTTAATTTTACGTTCAATTCTACCCGAATCCGTTTCGATTCGCCCGGATGCCCTGTCAGGCGAATCTTCACGTGAATGGATCGGCAGATTCGCGTCAAAATTTGTCATAGCGAAAGTTTGAAGGGGGGTCATAAAGTTTAAGGCGCGCGTTCAAAACGCACCTCAGTGCCTCTTCAGGCACGTTATGGTGCGCGTGCGCGATCGCGCGCCTCAAATCACAAGGCCTGTTACTCTGTGTTAAATATCTGGATTTAATTCCGTGAGACTCCCATTTATCCCATGTTATTTTCGGAAAAGATTTTCCGTGAGATCAGAGCAGATTTCTTGTAACTCACGGAAGTTCTGTGAGACTTAGCAGATCTGCAATATAATTATACGATGCTCAATATTTACATGTATCTATGCTGAACTGTTACATGGCAGGTCTTTTACAGTGTTTTCAGTTTGTGACAGACATCTCGGTTGCATGACAGTATGCGAGATAAGGTCACAAACTACCATTGAAATTTTGGGGTCAAAGATTATAACCAGGACTTCACTTTCAGTGAACATTGATTGGCCATTATACCCGAGTGGAGCAGAAATGGTTTGTGATGTATTTCTTTTACACTTGACCCAAAAATACCAATACCATCATTCTAACATTTAATAGGGAAAAGGATCCAAAATTTGCTTTAATAGTGTCGGGCAGGATGAGCCATCCTATCTTGAAAAGATGGTTGAGAATGTATGATGATTTATTTTTATAGGTTTTTGTTGAAAGACCAGGCATGGTGGGTCATTTTGTGAAGGCGAAATAATAAAGTTTTATCAAGATGTACTCAACCAATTCACTCGATATGAAGTAATAACATCTTTTAGTGGTTTGTGACTAAGAGCTGTACTGTGTTGTCACAATCAAGGGAGATTACTCCAGGTGATAATCAGATTTTCACTTGTATTATTTTATCAAGGATAAACTGTCCAAGTATAAACTATGTGTAAAATAGATGCCTATTTTTGTCCCCCGCCGCAACGCGGCCGGGGACTTTAAAATGGTTCTTGCTTCTTTGTGTCCGTGGATGTCTGTGTGTCCGTCCGTGTCTGTTCGAAGCGATAACTTCCTAACGCTTTGTTGGATTCTTCCGAAATTCGGAATATGCATTCCTTGCGGCAAGACGCCAGTCCGTATTGCATTTCAGCAACATCTGCCTGAAGGTGGCGCCACTAGTTCTTGCTTCTTTGCGTCCGTGGATGTCCGTGTGTCCGTCCATGTCTGTTCGAAGCGATAACTTCCTAACGCTTTGTTGGATTCTTCCGAAATTCGGAATATGCATTCCTTGCGGCAAGACGCCAGTCCGTATTGCATTTCAGCAACATCTGCCTGAAGGTGGCGCCACTAGTTCTTGCTTCTTTGCGTATGTGGATGTCCGTGTACGTCCGTGCATGTCTGTTCGAAGCGATAACTTTCTAACGCTTAGTTGGATTCTTCCGAAATTCGGCATACGCATTCCTTGCGACAAGACACCAGTCCGTATTGCATTTCAGCAACATCTGCTTGAAGGTGGCGCCACTAGTTCTTGCTTCTTCGTATCCGTGAATGTCTGTGTACGTCTGTTCGAAGTGATACCTTCCTAATGCTTTGTTGGATTCTTCCGAAAAATGGAATATGTTTACCTTGCGACAAGATGCCAGTCTGTATTACATCTCAGCAACATCTGCCTGAAGGTGGCGCCACTGGTTCTTACTTCTTTGTGTCCGTGGATGTTCGTGTACGTCCGTGCATGTCTGTTCGAAGCGATAACTTACTAACGCTTTGTTGGATTCTTCCGAAATTCAGCATTCGCATTCCTTGCGACAAGAGGCCAGTCCGTATTGCGTTTCAGCAACATCTGCCTGAAGGTGGCGCCACTAGTTCTTGCTTCTTTGCATCCGTGGATGTCCGTGTACATGTACGTCTGTTCGAAGCGATAACTTCCTAAAGTTTTGTTGGATTCTTCCAAAATTATAATACGCATTCCTTGTGACAAGACGCCAGTCCGTATTACATTTCAGCAACATCTACCTGAAGGTAGCGCCACTGGTTCTTTGAGTCCGTGGATGTTTGTGTACGTCCGTGCATGTCTGTTCGAAGCGATAACTTCCTAACGCTCTGTTGGATTCTTCCGAAATTCAGCATTCGCATTCCTTGCGACAAGAGGCCAGTCCGTATTGCATTTCAGCAACATCGGCCTGAAGGTGGCGCCACTGGGTCAAAATAGATTTTTTTTCCGTGTACATCTGTTGGAAGCGATAACTTCCTAACGCTGTGTTGGGTTATTCCGAAATTCGGAATACGCATTCCTTGCAACAGGACGCCAGTCCGTATTGCATTTCAGCAACATCTGCCTGAAGGTGGCACCACTGAGTTTCTCTTCTTCTTGTCCGTTCCAGTCAAAATGGGCCTTCAATTTTGCTATATGAAATCATTCTATTCCACATCATATGATTTACCCTAAAGCTTTTGCATGAACCATATTTTATTTCAGAAGTATAATGTGAAATAACTGGCGGGGAAATCCCCGCAGTACTGAATCCCTGATTTTTGAATTTCGTGTCATCTTAAACGAAGGACAACATTCCCTTCCATTTTGCTAACAAATAATTGTATTGCACATCATAGGATTTACCCTGAAGCTTCTGCACGAATCATTTGTCTACACACGTATATTACTATATTAATTACAACTGTGTTCCTAATGTTTGGGTGCACACTGTGCATATGATCAATTTCCTGAATTGAACTGAATTCAACCTTGCTGGTCTTCAGACTGACAGATGATGGCATGCAGTTGTCTGTGCAGTTGTTCATGTACAGGGAGCTTTCTATGAATGAGTTGCAACCCCAAAGGCTTAAAATTTATCAGGCACAGACCCATGTTTTTACCCCTCGGCCATTTTTGGCCATGGGGTATTGTCATCATCTTGTACGTCCGTCTGTCCGTACGTCCGTTCGTGAGCGAGATAGCCGGAAAACTGTTTCGCTGATGAATTCCAAATTTGTTATGCTTATTTGCCTAGTCAAGGACCAGAAGCCTATAGAATTGGGACCTGATTGGGTGGGAACCTTAGCAGCCATCTTTAATTTCATGCAAAATGGATAATGATCCATATCTCGGAAACCATTCAACTGTTCAATATGAAATTTGATATACATCATCGATACATCAAGCAACTGTCAACGAATTACCAAACAGGCTTTTCTGATTAGCTGGGAACCCTGGATGCCATCTTTAATTCATACGAAACCGATAATGATAGCATACATATCTCGGTTACCATTCAAATGTTTTATATGAAGGTAGGTATATATCATCAATACATCCAGATACTTTGAATTGGGACCTGATTGACTGAAAACCTTTGGTGGCCATCTTTAATTTAGGCAAAATCATTAATGATCTATCTCTGATTCCGTTGGAGTGCTCAGTGGAAAATTTGGTATACATCATTGATGCGTCAAGAGACTTACGATGAATGACAGATCTGGTTTCTCTGATTGGGCGGAAATCTTGGCGGCCATCTTTAATTTATTCAGAATCTTTAATGATGTTTATCTCTGATACCATTCAAATGTTCTATACGAAACTTGATTTACAGCATCGATGTATGAAGAGACTTGCATTAATGAATAACCACATTAGTTCCTCCGAGTGATGGGAAGGATGGGCAGCCATCTTTAATTTATGTAAAATCATTAATGATCTCTATCTCTGAAACTGTTCAAATGCTCAATGTAAAATTTGATATACATTATCGATGCATCATCTCGGTTACTTCTACACGATGTGCCTAGGATACAGTACTATACTATACCCAATTTTTTGTAATTCAACATCGCAGAAAACCACCATCGATTGCGTTTTCAATGGTAAAAGGGTTAGGAAAGAACTAAAAATACACTTCAATGCAGAGTGATTTTGATTGACGCCAGAAATCGCTCAGAACGCTTCTTCGGCGATCTAGACCCCAGGAGCATCTGGGGCCTGGGCGGCCCCTGGATCCTCACCTAAAGTGCAATGATAGTGGCCGTACCACTTTGAATTTGCTTCCGACGCCCCTGTATTAACAGACAGTGTCAACGTACTGTTCCAGCTGTCTCCCGTTCAGTGATTGGTCATTCGACCCCGCCATTTTAAACTAATACGAGCATTTTCATTGGATCACTATTAGATAAGACCCACCCCAATCTTCATACACAACCACGTGACTGTCTCAGTTGACTGATGACATAGCGCGGCCTCGTTTTTGATTTCAAAATCTGCCGTCTAACTGGGAAAATGTTGTTGCTGCTGCATCAGCCGATCATTAGCCCGGCCCCTGTAGAGGATACTATAGGCTAATACATGTAGGCTACCATGCCATGAGATGATGCTTGGGATTGCATTTCGCTCACTTGCACCTACAGGTGGCGACAACTGGTGGCAATTTAAATTTGGTTTCCGGGCAGTAGGTTGAGGATGCCTTCAGCTTCTCGTCAAATTTGGTTTGCAGATAATGCCTTGAGATGTCACTTGGGGATGCTTCTCGGTGCTTCATTGCATGGAAACTATATCACAGAAGCAATCAACTTTCAGTCAATCGTTCTGAGTTGATCTTAAAACTTGGCAAGGCAGAAAGACCCTTCCACATCCATTGCCTATGAAGCAGCAGTTGCCTCCCTCATGTATATCCCCTAAGACCAACAATGCTAAAAAATATTGCTGCCATTTCGGCGGGGGACCTAGCATCCTCTGGCTGCTTGTTTAACAAAATTATCTGACTAATAATTCCCCTCTCTAAAAATGGAATTCAGATAGAGATGCTGAATCTATTGACTGACTTCATCATTTCAAATAAACAGACTTCTTGGACCAATGACTTGTGTGAAATAGTTCCAAACAAGGGGAACAACTTTAACCCACTAGTGAATTCCTTGTCAGGCAGGAGATAGAAATCTAACTGCCTCTCTGAAGTCGTTTGCTGAATAAAGGCAAAAATATATCCAACTAAGAAAATCCACCATAGGCTACAATAGAGATGTATATCTGCCTTGGATCACATTGAAAATATAAATTCTCAACTTGCAAAAAACACAACATAATTTGTTGCTTATAAAATAACAGACTGGATACTTTCACTGGAAAATTATTGTTAGAACCTGCATCATCAGTTATGTCCCTCTAAGATTTTTTATATTTTATTTTTCACAAAAGAATGATAAAAAATATTTATTTTTAGTGGGTCTTACATGTGCGCCATAGACACTTGACAATGTATGTCATATGTTGACATACATGTACTGGGATCTGGTTCTGGACCCATTTTAATTAATTTTAATACCTCTTGTTATTTCACATTATCTCTGTTACATGTATATGCTTAGAGGTATGAAGTAGTCATAAGATGTCTGAAGGATGTCAAGATAAGAGGGTGCTCAAATAAACTCCAAAGGTCAATGTCCCCCCCCCCCTAAAATCACAATTACAGGTGATAAATTGTGATCTCCTGGTAGATAAATCTGATAACATACATGTAACGAGGTAGAACTGGAAGATATCAACATCAACAGAATATAGCCACATTCCACAATTTCTCAATGTGAAATGCAATTATATTACAGTAATCCCTCTAAATAACTCAATTCCCTTATCAAAACTCAATCGGTGATTTTAATAAAGTTGATCGCCCTCTAAAATCATTGAAATAAGGAAGAAATAATGGATCATTATATGCATGAATTTGAACCATTTTGTCAACTTCTTGTTCTAATAAATTTGATCACTCCCAATTTTTCACTTCCTTTGATTGAATTATTAGAGGTAGTACTGTAGAAACTCCAAGACAACAGGTGGAAGTTGTGAGATGTTGAGTCACCCTGCCAGATACATGTACATGTACAATATGATAGAGGAGCCTGGTTGCTGACAGTATCAGACCAGCAGACTCTAATCTCTATGTTATATCCAGGTATGGGTGGTAATCATGGGGCTGAGATAAGAGACTATAAAGAAGGGATGTCAGAGCAGGTTGTGTCTGGTCTGATTGTTACATTGATAGGACAGATGATCTCAGCCTATATACACAAGCTGAATGTGCTATCTGATAAACCCTGGAACAGATAGGACACATTAGAGAACATTCAGACTTGTCATAACATCATTGTGTATAACAGTCCTCAAGCATCCATACAAATTCTGTATAGTTAAACTGGTACCTTTTGGAAATCCCTCCTGTACCCTGCAAACAGTGTGTGATATGCTACATGTACGTGCCTTTATTGGTATAATTATATTAACCTGCACCGCCCCTGTTCAACCATCTTCACAAGTCCAGGATATTTTTTGTGATTCGAATGAGTTCTCGAGTCATTGCCTCTATTATACAATCTTGTACATTTCGCCGTGGTTGTTTTGAATTGGCATGTCGGTGTCCCAAGCCTGAGCTGAGGTTTATGCTTGGACTTCCCATGTCAATTTCAGTCTGACATCAAAGTAGTTTGGCCAGCAATGAAATTCACATCTCAAACCTTGCAGTGGATCGGCGTAATGAGCTGGTTTAGCATGCTTACTGATTGGTTCGATTCAGAGAAAACCTCTTGAACTATTTCCAGAACTGCTATGGTAACAAACCAAGCCAGTGTATTGATCCTGATGGTTCAATCGATACACTGGTTTCCGAGGATGCTGTTCAACATGACAATCCCAGATTTACGTACAAGCATAATAATCATTCAAGTGTTGTGTGCAGAAAAACACAGCGTTGGTCAAAGGTCAAAGTTCGCTGGCTGGTAGTGCTCATGGGGATTTGACAACAGAAGTATTTATAAAGCTCAGCACACACATGCGTTTTTTTGATGCGAGTACTTGGATATTCTGACAATGACAATTTTTGTATCCAACAACTTTGTCATCTATAGACTAGACTCTTTGGATGTTGGTCCCTTCAGGGCTTCTCGTTGATCGACAATGTCACATGATGTCATCATGACAGTTTGATTGTTCACATGATCTTTACTCCATCGCTGATTGGTTGATGCAGCTGGCAGTGTGATACAAGAATCCTGCAACATATCCATGTGCTGCCACATAAATGTCAAATCTGAGATTTTTGTCTAGCAGAATATTTGGATCTAGTTTCAGGTGTCAGAACGTTCTGATCAGTTGTTTTAATAGATTTAATCAACCTCTTAAAACATTAAAATAACAAAGATATAATGGATTATCTGCATCATTTCTGACCATTTTGTAGACTTCCTATTCTAGTAAATTTGATCACCCCCCAATTTTATGGTGGGAAATTTCACTTCCTGTGATTTAATTATTAGAATATTTACTGTATACATGTATAGATGTATAAGCTCAGATATACAGTTCATAATTTTAAGGAAGATCTTTAGCAAACAACAAATCATGGGTAAAAAGTGCTATATTTTACAAGATAGCAGCTGCAGAAGAGGAGCATAGAGACATTGATGAGATGTGTTAACCATGTGCAGAGTGAAGGGTATATTAAATTGAGATGGTCCGTTAAGTAGATGTCTATATAAAACACCTTAATTGACATGTGCTCAACAACTGTATCCCGTATCCTGGCAACATCCAATGAGGCTGAAGGGAAGACACTGTTGCATCTGTAACAGGTAAAATGCTGCTAAAATTTACACGTGCTGATGTTTGGATGCTGATTCAGTTTTGGGACGATATCGCCAAGTTTCTTTATTAACATCCGAGATGAGTCCACCAGCTCACCTGATTCTTTTCCTCGAGTCCTGACAAGAGGCAAGAGTATCCTATTGCTTTGTCTCTATCCTATCTATTTGTTATGAAGAGTTTTGTGAAAGCTTGTCAGTTTGTTGTTAGAGACGGATAGGTATATATCTGCGGGCCGAGTACGTATTGTCTTATATATGACTCACATTTTGTTCATCTCGTGAACCAGTCTTGACCAGAGATTCTCCTCAGACCTGTATATAATATACCGGTCCCGGGGGTGGCATTTCACTCATTTACGTTTTACCTCTACAGTGTTGCTTTGAAGTGCTCTGCAAATTTTCCCAAAGTTCCATCTTTTATCATTGGAAGTTGTTATTGATCGAACTTTCTCATGGGTAAAACAAGAAAACACTCTGCGGTATCAACCAATCGATAGGAGATTTGGTTTGTTAAACTTGGAATATTTATTGTTTTCTTAAAACAACTTGGATGGTGTAAACTTCTACGTTTAAAAAATGATTCTGTTGTTTGAATATGGAATACGGTGTACAGATCCTCTCACTCACACTCTTCAAGTGTTCCACGTTTCTGAGCGTGGATGCGGAATGCTGATCGCCTTTGTCTTCACTGAAGGATGTTTATGACTTTTTTATGAATTCATTTGCGAGTGGGATACAGGGGTTGTACAGAAAAAATTCCGACTGCTGTGCATAATTGGTGGAATTTGATGGATGTGGCTGCAGCGATGGCATGATACAGAGGGTATTCACGAGCAATAACAGAGCTGACCTTATCTCCGCACGAGGGAATTCCCCCACCAGCCACTCGACCATCTGTCCACATGCTATCCGGACAATAGTGGGGAAGGAAGCAACCATTATCTTGTCAAAGAGCCCCTCATCCCACAATCCTTTGTTCTCCATACAATAAACCTGTTACTTCAGTGTAACATGACACCAGAGCAATGCTGCTCTAGCTTCGAGTTCTCTTTGTGATGATATGCCGTGAGCTCAATCTTCAGGCCTTTGATGCTGTGTTCTACAATGCAAGATCATTTATGATGTCAGATTCAGTGAAATATCGGTGAAATTTTATTGGATGAGTTCGTCCAAACTTTGCAAATTGATTAGAGGACAATGAAACAGTTGTTGCAGGGTAATTTGAAGAAAATTAACCCGTTTTGAAAAAAATACCCAATTGCTGAATTCCGTAAATTCCAATTAGATTATGGGAATTCTTGAAGAAATTCACTAGATTTCACATTGTTGGGCATCAAAAGAAGTGCTTTTTCAAATCTGGAAAAAAACATTGTGTAACCCAGGACCGAATCATATTACACAGTTCCTTGTCATAAGTTAGGGTTCTGTGATGGTGTAATTGTGTTTTAAAACCGATCAAGAATCGGTATGTTTCACCGAGCAGCGCTCCTGGCCAGACTTCATGTCCGACTGAAGAATGCCAGTTCCAAAAACAAGGAGGAGAAAGAGGTAAGTCCATTGACAGGTGACATCTATTTGTGGTCATGTGACATGTGCTTTAATTTCATTGGCTAGATTTGTTTCAGGTGGTCATTGATTGTAATACCCCGGTACTAGTTTTGTATGGCCAAGTTCCATGTATCTTTCTTCGCTGAATTCATTTGATGTCATGCCACATGTGCAATTATTCTTTCGGATGCCTGCAGAAGTAAATGGTTACATACATGCAGGCCTTATTTTTTCAAAATCTGGCGTGAACGATTTACCGTTCGCGTGATTTTTTGCGTACGTAACCGATTGTTCGGTTACGCACCAAGTTCACTGCGTAACCGATCGGTTACGTGAAAGGTTACGTAAATTTAATACATATTACCATTTGCTCAAGGACACGAACAATATACGAGAAAAAAAATAACTGCCGACCACGCTGACGTAATGCCGCTGCTCTCTCTTGCCCCGGTAATTGTGGCAAATTCAAACTGCTTGACATGGACAGTACAACACTTGACAGCCACATCGTGATATTTTCCCGTCACACGACTATTGTGTATTCACTAATGATTAATTGCCATACCATTTATAAACCGACGGAATCTATCCTTAATTTATAATAGAACAGCTGTAAATCCAATCTGTAAACCCGCTCTAGTCCGTATCATCAGTTTGCCATGAGGCTTATGTCTGTCCCATTCTGATTTTGACTCCAGGGGTGAAAGAGCACGCATACACAATTAACTGTTTTCCCATTGTTCAAACAAAAAGATATTTATTCTCCCGAAACCATGAGAACATTACACTAGTAGTGTGAAAAGAATAGAGATTATCTTGCTGTTAATAAGAGAACAAATACCAACGAAATGCTATTTGATTTACGGAGAAACTTAACTACAATCCATCTCCCCCACAGTTTTCATTGTTTTTGGACATGAACCACACTGGCCGGGATAGACTCACTTGAGTCACTTGGCAAAATCAACAGGGGTGAAAGGTGTAACAAAGCTGAACACGAGTTCATATTTATTTGATCATATGAATATTTTATACCCGTCAAAACGGTGGCATTATTTCAATGACATAAAAATAAGGTAACGGTTCATTCGAATACAAAACCCAAGAATGATGGTGTTGTAATTTGCATGGGACGATCTTTCCACCCC
>JAVTVY010047970.1:0-23764 GCA_036873755.1 Hanleya hanleyi
TTTGCATCGCGAACAGATTAGCTAATAATTATACTATATTTCAGACTCAGAGGTTACGTACAAGGGCTACACTCAAGGTGGCCCGTATAGTTTGTCCCGCCACTTGGCTTGCAACGACGAATGCACATTTATATCACAATTTTATAGTGTAGTGTTTATCAGCTCTCCAAAAGACATTATTCTATTGATTACAAAGAAATAATTCTACATGACACATAGCTTACTGTGCGTTTTTTGTTTGATATAAGAAGGCGAATAAATGACAACAATAAACATTACCATATAGCGTACTTTATAAATCCAAACGTTTATATTGAAGTACCGATCCACAAACCAGATATATACGGAACTTAATAGGGGGGGCGGGGCAGAATTCTAAAATTCCTCGAACCAAGGATCAAATATAACGTAACATGTATATCTTCATTATAGAAGACATATTAAAACTGTTCAAAAAGACTGGGTAAATGAGATCATAATCGATGTTCATACTATGCAATAGGAATCTCCCGTACCCACCGTTCATTTTCAAACTTTGGCCATTTAGGAAAAATGATGTAGATATTTCTATGGTATTCTGACCTCTGGATTCACAAACATCAATGGGAAAATTGGGGCGAATTCTGAATATGGAAAACAGAATCAACTGGTATAATGTATATTCTTCGATAGTTCAATGTACCAAATATATATAATTGCGAGAAATTCAATATAATATTAAATTGTACACCTGGTAGTTACAACTAAGGCTTTCTTATATAGCACTGGTTACATAAATGGTAATATATATGTTAAAACTGTATCGACTGCTGAAAAGTAAAACGTTTGGTGTGGCTGATAAAAGCAGCTAAGATGGGGGAGGGTGCACATCATTTCGAACAAAATAATAATAGTTTAAAAATGCCCAATGTGTCCTCAACACACTTATGTTGTTAAGTAAATATATTTTTAATAAGTTGCCGAAATATTATCGAAAATATCGAATATTTTCCATAGTGACTACAAAGCATAGCGATATCGCCAGTATGGACGACAAACCATGGTGTCAATTCGTATATTATTCTGAACAACGAACGAGCGACCATGAGAGGAGTGTGTGAGGAGTATGGTTGTAGTGGGGATGCCTGCAGTGAGACAGATGTACACAATTGACAGTGCATGACAGAAAACTTGTCAATGTTTACTGTTGTATTGTAAACAGAGAAAAGACACATCAGGCATCAGGTTCTACCAGGCATTCATTATGTTCTGCTTCGCGGCGTAGCGCAAAGCACCCTGGGAGAGGATGATCAGGCATATGTAGCTTACTACAATTTAGTAACCGTCTCTGTTTGTTTGTTTCTTTGTTTTGTCCGGAGCGTGCGACCACAGGTTTGCTACAACTTTTGTCAGGATGGTATTGTTTTTTTTCTGTGATCGGAATGCCGTGAGGATTTGACGGATTTGACGATCTAAGCAAAATGACTTAGAACCAAAAGAATTTAATAAATACGGCATATAAATTGGAGCGATATGCAAGAGGTGGGAAAAATTGACGACGTCTGGCGACTAAAAAGCAACCATATGACTCCACAGGAAAGCTTCCCTCGGCACCTCACATTTAGACCCGAGAATTTGTTGATTGCAGCCGTTCATGTGTAGATTATGAAGTATCCACACGGCCCCTAGTATCCATAATGCCCAGTGGGAGCCGGGAACATGAAATCTACGTTCACATGTTATTACATATGCGCGCCTATTTGTCACAATTATACTGTCCCAGTTTTAGTAAAGAAGTCATGGTTCTTTGTCAAGTAACATATGCGGTTCCTAGGGGTGAGATAAAAAAGGCACCTTACATGGGGGTCGAAACGTTTCTTCGTCGGATGGCTTCGTCGAAACTTAAACAAGATAGCTATTGGATCGGGGCGATTGACACAAGCCCGAAGAAAGAAGGATAAGGGATTTAACCTTATTAAAGTTAAAAAATCGAAAAGGGAATCTAGTGCCCACTACGGGGCCGAAATTCGGTTTGGTCGGAAGGTCATGAAACTTCATCAGGATACCTATGGCGTTGGGCAAATTGACTTAGCATCAACAAAAAGGTATATAATGCCCACTGTGGTATGGGAACATCAATTCTACATTTACATTCTGTAACCTGTGTTAGCCTATTTACCACATAAACGGCCACAGTCATGGTACCCGCAGGGTTACTGGGGGTAATCTATGAAAGAATAAACGTCCATTTGGTGCCAGGAACAAGGTTTGTTAGGAAGGCCGTAAAAGTCAGACAGATATGAGATGGTGGCGACTGACTCAAATCCGAAAACACTAAGGGTATGTAACGCCCACTAGGAGACGGAAACATAATATGAACAATAACTTAACATGTGTAATAGTCTGTCGTGTTGAAATGGAACTTATTATATCTTGATTGTGAGTTTACATTAAAAATAGTGGTTAGGGAGTGGATAAAATAAAGGGATTTCTTGACCAAAAAACACACAAATGCAAACATTCCGCAGTGCATTCACCCACACTTTCTCTCCCCAGTCCGTAGGACGGGTTTCAACGCTATATCTATTAAAACTGAAAGGAATTGTACCCATTGTTATGTTGTTATCATATGATACGATATGATGTATATAAATGTGTGGCAGGAAAATATTTGATGATGAATGAAAATATTATTAGTTTGTTGTTGTTGTTTTATTACTGAGAGTTGCTGCATAGAAGTTACATACAAGCCAGACTGGTAGCAAGATCCACATTAACTAATGTTTGCTGCTCCAATGCATAATGCACTATTGGAAACATAAGTGCTCTTTTAATATAACATTCGAAAAAGGGCGTAAATTTCTCGAAGACTGTGTGTGCGCGTGCATAATTTGTGTCAAACGAGAGCTTATATGAAAAAGCGTTATTCAATCGGGTACAACCCTCCAAGCGAGGACTGCTCGTTTGACTACAAGAAAATCGTCTTCTGCGAGGACTGCTCGTTTGACTACAAGAAAATCGTCTTCTGGAATGTAGTTTCTCTCTACAAGAAACGATGATCCTAAACCAGTTTTCTTATCCGAAACGATGTTCCAAATTATGCCACACTGTAGCGACAAGAGCGTTCGTCAATATCAGGATAAATTGTTGCACGCTCGCTACAATGTTGCATCTCTATGTCTATCATGTTGCACACAAATGTCCTCGTTTTACACAAAATACATGTGTGTGGGGAGTTGAGTGCCGTGGAAGTTGTCGACTATGCCGACTTTAGAGCTAAAAGCGCGCGACGCTTTTTGAAGTGTGTGGGGAGGGGATAAATATTCCCTACCAACCCCAGATTTTCAACACCCGTGGAAATAATGGGTTTGCAATATAAATGCTCAAAGAGATGATGCCTGGAATACAACATATATTATGTGTTTAATGGATATTTTTCACTTCAGGATCTGGTGCACACACGGAAATTTTCAATCCCCCTCGTCTGATCCGTAATGCATTGAGGCAGAGAGAATGGTTATGGCACTCCCGAAAAATACCTATTATCCTGGACGACAGTGTAGGTAAGACCACTAAGACCTATTCTCCTGAACGACAAGTGTAGGCAATACCACTAATCTGCTTGAACACACCACTAATCTTCTTTCATATACATCCAGGACCGTTTGGTATCAGCCAGAGACAGTCATATTATAAGACGACATGAAGCCAAGGAAATAAAGTTTAGTCACTCATATACTAGAGGCCCTCTTTCCTGCACGCAGAAATTGTTTCCACAGATCTAGGCTTCTGAAGATGTAGCATCAAATTGTCAATATTTTGGTATTATTGAACAACCATATCGACCAACAACAAATCATCACATTAACCAGACTTGTCTACCTTCAACAGGTACCCAATGTTCGGCCATACTGTATGCAATTAAGCTATGATGATAATTTAGCTGGTTATCCTATTTCTTCCTCCTACTCAGAAACAGTCAATGATATGTTCTTACCACAGAAATAATACGAGGGGCCCAGTGTGTTTAAGTTTATAGGATATTCTCCGATCGCACTTGAAGGTGTTCAGACTCTGAAGGCTATACACGAAGCTGTTGTGGAGGTGGAGATGAATACCTGTGTCCGATTCCACAATAGAACCGACGAAGAGGACTACATAGTCTTTGTTGAAAATACCGGGTTAGTGATAACTTTTACAACATTTTATCTGGTTATGCAAATCTACATTTCCATGTAGCTTCCTTACTCTTCCCATGCTTTCTTGTTTTTCCAGTTTCTTATACCTTAATGTAACACAATGTAAGTATAAGCTTGATCTCTGCTGGCGGCCACTGGCGGCCACTGGCGGGGGGGGGGGGAATTTGGTTTAATGTCACACTCAAGGTTATTTCACTCATATGGTGACAGCCAGTTTGGATGGTGGAGGAAGCCGGAGTACCCGGACAGAACCACCGCCCGTCCACAAGTAGCTGGCAAACTTTCACACATGCACGAGCAGGACTCGAACCCGTGCCGGTTAAGCGGTGTGAGGCTATAGCGATCACCAGTGAACGCCTTAAACCACTCGGCTACCGAGGGGCCCCTGGTGGCCACTGGCTCCAAGGTTGGGCCTCTGTACAATGTCTGTATGTATATTGATTTATATGCAATATGCATTCGCGGTGAGCTGGATCAATATCGCTGAGCGAAGACAGGTTAGCTCTCCTTGTCGTGGAAGGGGATGTGACCGTTTATGTACAAGCGGTTGAGGTCATAGACGTCGTGGGTTCGATTTTCCTCAGAACTTGAGTCTGTGATGTCGTTGATGAAAGCACTGATCCCACACAGCCAAGTGTTCACGGCAGAAACTGATGCATCTTTGGAAGCTCTCTCCTAGATCTTCTCACGAACATATATAATTAAATCATCAACCGAGTGCATCTACATAATAACGCCATGCTTAGGAAAATTCTCCGTAACTGGCTTATGTGTGTAATTATTCTATGCTATTAACATTTGTATCCCTAACTTCATTCTAAATTCAGTTTTGTGAAAATGCATAATTGGATCAAATCAATTGCTTTCAAGTAGCTCATTGGTCTATGAATTTTGAGAAATAAGTTTTCTTTGCTGTTCGTTTTCATACAGATTATCTGAGCTTGTAAGCTAGCTATTCTTTCACTGAGGTGATGAAGACGCTATTAACCAAAGCGGGTTATGCATGAATGATTGTCAGTGAGAGGACTGCAGGAGAGGAACATCGAGTGAAACAAACTTGAGTGTGACATTAATCCAAATTCCCTCCCTCGATGGTGTCTTTCTCGTATCATTAGTCACCATCAAACTCGCTTATCTTAAAAAATCTATGGTTTATTTAAGTATTATTATATTTACTGCTGATAATGACAAAAATATTTGATTATTTGAAGACGATCGCTGCAAATGTCGGATCTGTCCGCTATTTTATGTTGTATTGATCAAGGGAATGTATAATCTATAGATAATTATCTAATAATCCATTCATGTAGCCATTAAATGACAGATTATGTGATCATTATCTACTCCAATATGCTGTGCCCCGCAGATGTCGGTCAGCAGTCGGTCGGTTGGGCGGGCGACAAGAACTCTCCATAGGCACGGACTGTAAAGGCAAAGGTTTTATAATTCACGAGATCATGCATGCGCTTGGATTTTGGCATGAACACAGTCGAGCCGACAGAGATAAACACGTCTTGATCATCTGGGATAATATCATCGACGGTTCGTTAATTATAAATTTGTTCGATATTTCACCAGTACAAATGAGCGGATTTTATTGATTAGTTTCACTGTATCATTGTTTTCAAATAGATCAGACAACTTAGTTTCACTCCAAAACTATGAATACACATTTATCACGACGTGCAGGCATTCATTCTTGGTATTATTCGTTACATTAATATTAATAATTAATGTGTGTTCTAAGCATGAATATGAAATATCTATATTCTTGACTAGTACCATTTTTTCAGATTTTGATAATACTTAAAGGTCTTTGAATCCACCGAATTCTCGAGTCTGAATGTTAGGTGTCAACGAATGCTTTCCTGTAGAGTAATATGGTTGCTTTTTTAACCGCCAGACGTCGTCAATATTTTACACCTCTTGCATATCGCTCCAATTTTTACCTATATATGGTAGGATTCCGCAGGTGGACTGTTAGTCCCCGAGGTCCGCCCTCTGTACATATCTCTCGACAAATGTACGTAGGTTTATTGTTTTTGTGGGAAATTTAAGCCGTACGACGTCGAGCATTACAGGTTAGTTTTCCTGGGTATTCTTGCATTTACCAGGTTTACCCCATGTTGAGGCGCTTACTCCATCATGCTCATGCATCATGCTTCACGATGCTCATCTGTTAACATCAGATGAGTTGTTTGAGCTGATCTGTCATCTCAGCTCCCGACCTAGCGTATATAATTCCGCTTAAGCCGATGCTAGGGGCCGTGTGTATACTTCATAGTCTCCACATGAACACCTGCAATAAAAGCGCGGCTGAGATACTAAGGCTACGTCCGAGAATTTACCGAATGCTCGAGTCTGAATGTTAGGTGTGTGGTTGCTTTTCAGTCGCCAGACGTCGTCAATTTTTCCCACCTCTTGCATATCGCTCCAATTTCAATCGGTTTCGATATAATATATATGCCGAGTGTAAGATTTGAAAGAACAGGGAATTGCACCCCGCTCTTATTTGGCTTCACATGTGCTATCTGTGTGCATTGACATTGCTTGAGATACACAATCCAAGGGCATCCTCCAGAATGCAGGTCTCTATATTTCCGGCGAATTAGTCTACTGCCATGGCTCGGCTACGTCAAACGAACTATAAATAGGGATGTCCAAGGGGATGCCTGTTGATATGCGTAAATACTTAGCAAAGTCTAGACTGTAATGTAACGTTTAAGCAATTGTTTACTCATATACCCGTATTCATCGACAGAGCACACGTTCAATTTCAACAAAATGACGTTGGCAGAAAACGACCTCTTAGATTTACCATATGACTACGGATCGGTGATGCATTACGCCGACACCGCTTTCTCCAAGAACGGGGAGAGAACTCTTATACCACTGAGGGATTCCGATGCAGAGATAGGACAAAGAGACCACATGAGTGCGCTGGATGCGCTCAAACTTAATACTCTTTACAGCTGTGGTACGTTTCCTTTAGTTATTTTCGATTCAGAAACCAAAATTTCAAACATTCTTTACTCAGACAATAAATTTGAAACGGTGCTGACAATAAAAACACCAATAAAAATTACTTTATTTGAGGATCAGTATATCTAATTTTCTTGCCTTCGCATTACAGAGATGGAATTTGGTTGGTCAACATGGAGCGGATGGACATCATGTGACCTGACATGTCATCGGTTCAGAGAGAGGTTTTGTGTCAGTAATTTAACAGTGGATTGTCCAGGCTCAGGTCAAGCGATCGAACCGTGTCTACATGGCTGTCACCGTATGTTTTCTTGACATCATTTTGCAGTTGTTTTTGGTTCCATGATACACGCTTATTTGTCGGAGACGGTCTGTTTACTTATGGTAGACGTATTATCACATTCATATATGATAGATTCCTTCTGATAGGACTGAAGACTAATAAAGTCATCGCCAAACTGGTTGGTGCATTGGGAGAAGTTACAAACTTGGGCACATGAGAATGATTTTGTGAAGATAGTGTTAAATTTGGACAAATTACGGCATTTAGGCTGATTATGTGAAGATAATGACACATAAGGGCCTTAGACTGATTCTTTGAAGATGTCTTGGACAATTGATGAATCCACTGAATTATGATTGTGTTGAGCTTTGTACGGTAGTCCGCATGTATCTGAACTCTAGTAGTGTGCCAACCAATATGTCCTGCAACTAATCTATGCAACAACCCTGCGAACGTCGATACGATTTAAAAGCGAAATTGCTCTGGATAAATTGGCAAATACTGTCTATAGTTAGCGATGGAGCGTGACTAATGAAAGCAGGCGGCTAAATCGGGACCGAAGTCGCATTGATTCCTATGTTGATAGTGTTGAATGAGGCATGAAATGCGTAAATTCCTCAGTTATGCCCCTAGGGCGTCCAAATTTCGTTGCGGGATAAATTTTTTTTTCGATTTTATCGCCCGACGGTATCTTTCGCCGCAATTAGACGATAATCGGTGTCACGTGATTCGGCGATTTCTCGGGAAATAAGCGACATACGGGCTCGCGGTTTGCGGCGTTGTATTCCTCGTGTCGAGGTCTACCGTAAAGCTCCTATACGAATTTATCGTATCTCCGTAAGTTTCGCCTCTATTCGGCGTCGAAATACGCTCTGTTTACTTACTTAACCGGACATGGAACTCCTCAACGCGAAAATTAGGTCAACCGTCACATGGTCAACTGATAAAATGACCAATGCGTATATAAAGACTTCTCATGTGCTTCCCACTTTATTCTACGACTGTCGCACCTGTAAAGCCAATATGTATCGACTAATGAGTAATCTCTACGTTCAAGTGAGGAGTGAAGGAAATTCTCCTCAAGTAACATTTCAACGTATACGACATAATGGGCAGATTATAAAACCTTATGGTGTTGCCATACGACCGACGAGAGATGGGTGGTTTTCACTCAAACAATTCCTGCCTAGAGTGGATAGAATGATTCAGGATAAAGAGATGGTTGAAACTCCATTCAAGCTACAAGATAATATATACATTATCACTGCAGCATATGAAGGGGAATGGTTCGTCCACATAAGAGACTGGTTCCTAAAATCCCCAACCAGCGAGTTGAAACCAGGTTGGAACGGACACACGCTGAACGCGAAAGGCTGGGATATGTTGAAAAAACTCATTCCTATCATTGAGACCAACATGATTGAAAAAGAACAGTGTCCCGTCAGCAACGATTTCAGCAAGTCTATCACAGGACCAAATCTCCCACCTAAACCAGGTGGATCTGCCGCGAGTGATCTACCGAGCGAGAATTTGGTGAATGATAATGGTGGATATTCATACGATGAAGCGGACGACGTCTCTATGTGCGACATTTTACACCACAACCAAATGGAACAGTTGCATTGTGACACGTGCAATCCTATGGGGGCTGGATTACTTCACTGGTGAAAACTCAAACAATGTGAACATTAGAAGAAAGACTAAACCGTTGTATAAACTGTGTGTCTGCCATACCTCGTCAAACACCTCTTCATGACATTCTATGTTGTTATACCTATATCATAACTCTATGAGAGAAATTTGTGCATTCCTTTAGCAACCGTTGAATGCATCATGTCGGCAGAATTACAAGCGTCTAGTCCGTCATTCATAATCCAGCCGTCGTCCATTAGAGAATATCCGCGTCCATAATCCAAAGACCTATTCCATTTTCCATATAACAGTATTAGCACCAAATTCAAAAAGACAATCATAGTATACAAAACATAGGCTTGTTTCCTGCAAGAGAGAAGCGGTCAACAGTTTTCAATGATGCCGGCAAGACATCATGATGTTCCAAAAATATCAAATCCGTATCGCTGATCAGTATTCTTAATCCATAATATTCGTTGTAAAGTCGTCATCTAAAGAATGATGTATCTCAGTCACGCTTTGATTGTGACTGTTCATATGAGTACCATGAGGATCTTGAAGTACATGGGTTCATACGGCCCCTAGCCCCGGGTTAAGCGGAATTAGACAGAAGTTACGAAACGTAGCGCCATAGATCTTGCACGCTACGTTCGTATTTTGCTATCAGCATGCGATATGTATCGCCAAATTTGAGAAACTTTGAGTGTAGGCGCTTGGTGGAATAGCCCTGTTTTTTAAGTTTCTGCACCAATGTTTTGTGACGTTGATTAAAATCGTCACATTTAACACAGGATCTAGCAAATGCTACTAAGCGAGATATGTATACGCCATATGCAGGTCCCACTGGAATATTACTGTCCAGAAAGGGATAGTTTACGATGTCGAAATTGTAATCATCTCTTTTGTCATAAAGTCGACGAGAGAGAATGCCCGCTTCATTTTTATAGAGATATAGATCTAAATATGATGTGCCTGTAGGGCTATCTGTAGTTTCCTTCAAATCCAGTGAAGGTGGATATATATCCTTCACTGTCTCATTTATATAGCGGTTATCCACAGCGAGAAGATCGTCTATATAGCGTTTGGTGAATGAGAAGGAACGGGCTTTGAATGGATCGGTTTTTGAAAGCGCCTGCATATAGTCATATTCATAAGAGAACAGATACAGGTCAGCCAACAGGGGTGCACAATTAGTACCCATTGGAATACCTATATGCTGCTGATATATTTCACATAGATATTTTTAATGAGAAATTCAAGCAACTCTATAAACAAAGAAACATCCCATGAATGATATCTCTTGTATGTAGTAGAGCTAAAGAATGCTTTATGGCTTCTGACATTAATATATCTACGATCAGTTTTCTTGAACACAGATACTATTAATGAACTTAGACGGTCAATAAAGTCCTGATGAGGGATTGTAGTATAGAGAGTCGAGAAATCCCATGTGGATACATGTCTGTACGGTGTGTGACCTTTAGCATCAAGTTCTTCCGTAAGACATTTTGAGTTTTTCAATATCCACATACATTCAACGCCAGAGTTCTTAGAAATAGTGGCGCAATACCTTTCCCAAAATGCTTTTACCTCCTGAAGGGCCCTCGTCAATAGGGTTGAAAGAAGCTTGGTGGTGCAGCTTCTAGAACCAGCTATGAATCTAGCTTTGTATGGTGATTTATGCATTTTGGGAGTCCAGTATAGTTTTTGGTATGTCGTTATGATTGGTTGAAAGACAAATACCTCTTTCCCTGAGAAACTTTTTGTGATTGTTAAATAAATCTTCCAGAGTAAATGCAGTTTGGGAGTAAGTAGACGTATTTGATGAAGATATGTCTACACTCAATTCTTTAACCAGCACCTGGTAATAGTAATATTTACATATGAATATTATATTATTCGGAGCTTTGTCTGCTGGGACTATGACGAATTTACTCTGGAGATTTGCTAGAACTTCTTGCGAATTGAGGTTTCTCAGAACTTGTTTTGCTTGGGGAAGAGTACTTCTGTCAATATGGCGGATTGTTTCAACGACCTTGCTCTTGGTGAGGTCCAGCCAATCAGCGAGTACTGTAGGTTCAACTTTTTCTCGCTTAGACCAATCAATAACGTACTGTTCCAATGCAGACAGGACTATCTTCTGGTCGGCCTTCAGATTTATTCTTCTTGGCTCTCTATATTTAGGTCCTTTCATCAGGAGTAATTTCAGATCCTTATCACCCACCGCATCAAGGTCACCAGTCACAATATGTTTGCATGGTATATAGATAAAGTTCGACGATTCACAATCACAACTATAGCCTCCTGACGTGTATAAGTTCCAGTCAAACTCCTGGACAGCATTGGAGTAATTGAATATTTTGGTGGCTATAGATTTAGTGTACTTATATGAAATGCAAGGAGGTTCTGTGAACTTAAAATAGTTTGGCACAGCGTTGCGTACCTCTGGATCATTCAGGATTCGAGGTAAATTAATGATGTCCAGTCCTTTATCTAAGTAGTTGAGTTTCAAGAAAAGCCGATCTTGAGATGTTTCGATTATGTTCACTGGACGATACAACCGAAAATACGCTATATCTTGACATACTTTAATGATTTTTGATGGTATTATATTTCCTGAAGACGCAGATTGCTGTATATCTCTGGCTATTTGATTTAAAGCTCTCAGAGGTAACGCATACAGAACTGTACGTAAGCTATGTATACTATTGGGTGTGTTAGTTAAACCCACTAAGTAATTTAAAGTGATATGATCGTGAATCATCGAACTATTAAACTTTCGCCAACCATGGCTGCGATGTCTCCGTTGATGGTGTTTAAATAGTTGGGTAATGTTGGATATATTTGAACGGCGGTTTGTAGCATTTCCGAACCCACTGACATTATCATTTAAACCAAACGGAAACATTGACCCAAGTTCTAGCATCCAGAATAATTCCCGCTCTCGGATTTTTCTCTCAAATCCAAAGGGGGAATCCTTAGTAGATGGATAGACGACGTCTATGATCTGAATACTAAAGTTATCCCAGCCATGGTCGGGTCCAGAAAAATGCTTACCTATAAGCAATTGCTTTTTCCTAACGGATTTTCTGTGATCGTTCACCCTAAGATGGAGTCTTTGGGTGGTCTTGCCAACATACTGTTGACCACACTTCTTACAGGAAACTAAATAAATACAGTTTGTAGTAGAACAACTAAGATCAACATACGAGTTAACAGAATATGAGTTACCAGTTAATGCGGAACTAAATGAAGCTGAAGTATTAAAGAGTGGACACGTGAGACATCCACGATGTCCACACTTAGAAATTTTGAAATTATTACATGTATAATTCGGTGCTAAACAATCATCAAGCGCAATATTACAAGGTTTGATGTCGTGGCCTTGCTTTGCTGTCAGAAATATATCTGTCATTTGGATTGAAAAAGGTCTTAGTGCATTTCGAACTATTAGAGACTCGGCCGAGAAACCTGCACTAAGGTTCCTCGGGTCTGTCTTCATATTTTTTCTTATTATTGTATCCATTATGAGTGTAGGGTGTGCAGGGGCCCGGCCTCTGGGACAACTTGTCCACCAGCAGAATCCAGGCATACACAGGTTAAAATTACAAGCGTCTAGTCCGTCATTCATAATCCAGCTGTCGTCCATTAGAGAATATCCGCGTCCATAATCCAAAGACCTATTTCATATTCCATATAACAGTATTAGCACCAAATTCAAAAGACAATCATAGTATACATAAACATAGGCTTGTTTCCTGCAAGAGAGAAGCGGTCAACAGTTTTCAATGATGCCGGCAAGACATCATGATGTTCCAAAAATATCAAATCCGTATCGCTGATCAGCATTCTTAATCCATAATATTCGTTGTAAAGTCGTCATCTAAAGAATGATGTATCTCAGTCACGCTTTGATTGTGAAGTTCATATGAGCACCATGAGGATCTTGAAGTACATGGGTTCATACGGCCCCTAGCCCCGGGTTAAGCGGAATTAGACACAAGTTACGAAACGTAGCGCCATAGATCTTGCACGCTACGTTCGTATTTTGCTGTCAGCATGCGATATGTATCGCCAAATTTGAGAAACTTTGAGTGTAGGCGCTTGGTGGAACGTCAAAAGACAATCTTGACTATGTAGATATGTGGATTAAATTTTATCGAGACCAGAGTAGAGCTTACCTAAAGGAGGAAATTTGTTAGATTGGGGGACAGAGAGTGCATTCACCTCCAAACTCTCTTAATATTGCACAAGGCAACAGTATGGTGAACTCGACTAACAAATCACGTACAAGAGAAATGACAGTTGAACTAATTTCACCGGCACAGCGAGTTGTAGAGCAGGCTAAAGCAGAACTCTGTAGACAGCGTCACAAAGTAAGCGTGCAAGCGCCAGTAAAGGGAACGCGGAAAGAGGAGGAGGAGGAGGAGGAGGAGGAAAGGAGGAAGAGCATATACCGTATAGTATAAAGTATAGAGAGAAGTGATATTAGAATTTAATCTACGTTTTGGCAGAGAAGCGTCAAGATGACAAACAAGTGTACGGTGTGTCAGAAAACATTCTCGCGTCCAGATAACCTGATGAGACATCAACTTATACACCAACAGGAGACTCAACCGATAAAAGCAGAACATCCGTATAAACGTACACTCGAGACTTCATCTATGGCTCTTTCAAGAGCATCACAACATCCATTTACTATGATCGTCAGCGGCCCGACTGGTTGTGGGAAGACATCATGGGTAATGCAATTTTTGGAATCTGCTAATATCCATCCCTCTCCAACACGCATCGTATGGTGTTACAGTCAATGGCAGTCAGCCTATGAATCTACAAGTCTGAAAAATGTAACTTCCTCCCCGGCATACCCCATGACATAGGCGAAGAGTATTACTTCGACCCCGGCCAAACCAACGTTATTGTTCTGGGCGATTTGATGGGTGAGGTAAAGCGCGAAGAAAAAGTTGCCAACCTATTCACCAAAGGGTCGCATCACAGAAATTTGTCCGTAATTTATCTGACTCAGAATCTCTTCCCTCAAGGCAAGACATCTCGAGATATCACGCTGAACTGGCAGTATTTCGTTCTGTTCAATAATCCTATTGATAGACAGCAAATTAGCACGTTCGGGAGACGGATCTTTCCTCGGGATACGACACATTTCATGGCAAAATTTCGCGAAGTCACATCTCGTCCGTACGGATATCTGTTCATCGATTTAAAACTCCATACAGCGGAAAATGACAGACTGTCTACCAATGTAATATCAGCCGATGAGGAACTCGTGAAAGAGAGGAAGAACAACTGCCACCTCGTCCAGCCCCAATTCATAATCCATCAACTCAAATTCAACGCATACCATCTCACGATCCGGAATGAACAAGTGGGAGAGGGATTATATACGAAGATGGATCCACCGTGGTTCAAACGGAATGAAAATGATGACGAATCTCAGCAGATGCAGATGATCCATAGAAGCGGGAATGAAATGGAACGACGAAAGAGAAAATACGCTGACGAACTCATCTATCCTGGGGAAATAGATCTACCTACCCACTTGCGGAAACGGGTTAAATATAACGTTTGGAAAAACATGTTCGGTAAACCTATCGCGAGAGATTGTAGGGTTGACATTGACGAGAGAAAACAGCGATATACAAGCCAAGGTTACGACGAAGATGAGTCTGGTGCAAATGCTATGGAGGATTATACTCCAACGATGATGAAGACTTTACGTCAAAAATACTGCAATCTCCTCGTGAACATGCAAAAGCTACAAACCGATTATATTCATAACGAGATCTTGAAAACAACGAGGCGTCTGCAAACGATATACGACATAGACTACGAGGAAGCACTCAGACAGACGATTAGGATGCGGAAATGCTTATTCGATAAGTTGATTGATGACGGTGATAGCGAGGACTCCGAATAGACCCCAGTGGAAATATTCGTACATAAACATTGAATGGAAGGCTAGATGTCGAAATGATACCCACAATGGAGATGTATTTTATATAAGCAGTTTTCGCTCATTATTTGTGCAGTGCTATGAGTTGATGAATAAAGCGATTATTTAGTAATCTTCGTATTGCTTTGTCTATTTTATACTAGTCATATAATTCCTCCTCCTCCACCACACACACACACACACACACACATACACGCCCTCCTCCTCCTCCTCCTCCTCCCCATAAAAGAGTACATAAAAAGACAAGGCTATGATATACTTTGACATTTTTTATTTATCCACGAACTATAAATGCGAATTGTCCCTTTTTCAAGCAATGTCACAGATTTTCCAAGTATATGATTGCATGTTCTTTGCATGTATCGTCCTCTTACGAGTCAATGAACATAAAAATATATACAATCATTTCACTGGTACTCGTTCACTCTTCATTGTCGTGACCCCGTCTCAGCGTCTATCATATATTCACTCGCGTAACGGATAACGGTCAAGGCTTTCTCAACGTCCTCCACACAGTTTTTCAAATTTGACCACATAGTCAGGTCCAAAGTCTGCCCGTCTTTTGTTGGATGAATTTTGTTGCGCCTATTCTCATCCGTCTTCCAGCGACGAACATGAATTTTATCCTGTCCTCGGTAGAAGCTGTAACTCAAGTACACGTCTTCTGACAACGGTAAAGGTTCGGCATTGTCTACGCGTTTCACTATCAGGTCGTCGATCGTAACGATATAGTCCGTCAACTTCATCCAACCCTTCCGCGATAAACGTATGGTTTTTATATGGGGCAAGGGTCGGAGTCGGCTACATCTATACTCTCGGTAATATCTATGCAGGCGTGCCCTTTAGAGGTTCCCACATTGACGAAGACATTGTATCCCAAATGGAACCCAGTCATGAAGATGTATCCAACATCAACGATAGAAGTCTTCTTAAGTTCAGGTTGTAGCAGTTGGGCTAATGTAATGTTGCCAGTAGAGCTTCCACAAACGCATAAAAGACCTTCGGACCTCGTTTAGGTATCAAGTTCAACAAATGCCGCACTCGACTACTCGTTGTCTTCTCAGCCATAATGTCTTCGTACATTTCCATCGTTAATATCGTATTTCGTTTTAGCGAATCACATATTGCGGACACACATGTTATCTTTTTGATGAGAATCAAAAGATTTTCGCGAATTGCTTGTCGGTGGACCTCTTCCATCGTGCTTTCGGTGACGCGTTCGAATAGTAGCGACAGTATGATACGTTACGGCAATTCGTCCTTATATATGAAATATTGAGGTGATAATGACGTATGACTGTCAAATGGCCGCATTTATGAAGACTTTCCTATTTTATCGACGTCACTTCCGGTCGACCTAATTTTCGCGTTGACGAGTTCCATGTCCGGTTAAGTAAGTAAACAGAGCGTATTTCGACGCCGAATAGAGGCGAAACTTACGGAGATACGATAAATTCGTATAGGAGCTTTACGGTAGACCTCGACACGAGAAATACAACACCGCAAACCACGAGCCCATATGTCGCTTATTTCCCGAGAAATCGCCGAATCACGTGACACCGATTATCGTCTAATTGCGGCGAAAGATACCGTCGGGCGATAAAATTGTATAGGACTTTTATCGTGCATCTATACAAGAGGAATACGATGCCATAAGCCGCGAGTCTCTATCCTTCTTAGTTCTCGAGATATCGACATGGGTAATTTATAGAAAATACGACGAAAATCGGCAGTCCAAAAAAAAAAATTGATATTTTTTTTACCCCGAAACGAAATTTGGACGCCCTAGGGGCATAACTGAGGAATTTACGCATTTCATGCCTCATTCAACACTATCAACATAGGAATCAATGCGACTTCGGTCCCGAATTAGCCGCCTGCTTTCATTAGTCACGCTCCATCGCTAACTATAGACACGGCCCGCTGAACAGATATAGAACACCGCACACACTTCTCACGCTATAGTCACGGTTCGGTGAACAGACGTTGAACTACAACACCGCACCTCCGGGTTATAGGTCTATATATAGATGATGAACACCCCACCTTCAGGCTATAAGTATGGCTCCATAAATAGACCATAACCTCGAACCCCGCAAAAAGCTATAGACACGGTCCGCTGAGCAGACATAAAACCCCGCAAACACCTCGGGCTATTGTCACGGTCCGGTGAACAGACATTGACCTACAACCCCTTGGGCTATGTTCATGACACTATAAATAGACGAACACCGCACGACTTCGACCTATTTATGACGTCACCACGACCTACTTATGGCGTCATCGGCTTCCATGCGCACGAACTGTCCTTTTACATTCTGCTGTTGTGTTCTCAATGTACACAGAAGAGGTGTGGACAAATCGGCCATATCCCGTGCCAGTATGTGACAACAGATTGATATACACTTAAAGTGGGCGGAATTGGAGCGATATGCAAGAGTTGAGAGAAATTGTCGACGACTGGCGACTAAAAAGCAAACATATGGCTCTACAAGAAAGCTTCCCTCGGCACCTCACATTCAGACCCGAGAATACGGTGTATTCTAGGACGTAGCCTTAGTATCTCAGCCGCGCTTTTATTGCAGGTGTTCATGTGAAGACAATGAAGTATCCACAACGCCCCCAGCATCGGCTTAAGCGAAATAAGATACGCTACCTTGGGATCTGTGATGACAGATCAGCTCAAACAGATAACTCATCTGATTTTGATACATGAGCATCGACGGCAGTCAGCTATATGCATCATGGTCAAGGTTTTGCCTTTGGCTCAAAACATGGGTGTCGATTGCCGTTCCTTGGATTTTGTGTAGATTAGTGACAGGACATATGTGTTGTATTGTTGAAGTTACGATGTAGGAAGATTGCGGATCAAGGCTCAACAAAATTAGTAATTCTTTGGAAATGTACGCAGGTCTATTACTCGGACAAATGTTCACATAATCGATCTAATTCGATGGAAGCGCTTTTATTTGTCCAATTTTGTATTTTACTCATTGTTCACAGAGGCGACTTAAAATAAATAGAAAACTCAAAGTCTTAGTTCTTTTGAAAAATCTCCAAATTTCTGACAAAACACCATCATGATTGCAGTGATATTGGATGGACAATTCTGCAGTTCAGAGACATGAGAGCATCTTTTCCTGTAGTCATGCTCTTAACACGAGGTCTATGGTCTATACATATAACACCGTACCGTATATTATTTCATTTATCGCAATCAGATATACAGAGGGATTAGACAAGGACGTCGATGTTAATTTTTATGAAATGCCAAACTGCGACATGTCATTTAGAACACGAATATTGTCTCTCGATTGAAAGGTTAATGTATATTAGTTCGAAGCAATCACGTGTTTTACAGGTGCCAATGGCTTTGGGTGTTGGGTATACAATCCGAACATGCCTTCTATTACTTCCCTGGAATATCGTCATTCCCTAATGCGAGACCCCTTTCGGTCCAGGACGGACGCAGTGAAGAAGTG
Organism: Hanleya hanleyi; assembly: GCA_036873755.1. Lineage (NCBI taxonomy): Eukaryota > Metazoa > Mollusca > Polyplacophora > Lepidopleurida > Hanleyidae > Hanleya > Hanleya hanleyi. The sequence goes on from JAVTVY010047970.1 coordinate 18,529, forward strand.
TGCGAACGTTGCCGGAACTCTTGGTTATAAAGTATGTAAATAATTGTTCACATGCACATGTTACATGCAGAACTGAACCTCGAAGAACATACACCATAAACGGTGCAACCCAAAAGGTGCCTTCAAATTCAAGAACTGCACATTGTATATGATCAAACATATGTCTCGGAAGAACTACCACACGCAAAAATTCAAACACCAGCATAAGAACGAAACCTAATCAAGAACATAAAAAATCTCAGAAATGACATAAAGAACAACGTACTAGCGTGTCTGCTTTGTAGGTCAAATACTTGAAAATAGATAATGCCACTGGCTCGTTAAAAACAGGCATTCGTGTGAAGTAATGCTCTACGCAGCTGGAATTTCCCATTTTATTCCTACGAAGTAGGCTACAGATCGCAAATTGTCCGGTAATGAGTGAGTGAGTCAGTCAGGCAGTCAGTCAGTCCATCCGAGTCCTTTCGTCGGCAAAATAAGGAGAACCATTGACATTAGAACCTTGATTTTTGGCACGAACGTGCATTAGGGCATTGTTACCAGCAACTTCTGAGCTGACCGAATTCTGATGAAAATTTGATTTATAATTATTTTTTTTATTATTTATTGATAGCTCAGCGAGTGCACTGTCATGCCCATTGGGAACCCTTCGCTGTATGTTTCACTGTATATATAACACAGTACAAAACGTGATGGGATAATGAAACATGGCAGTGTGACTATGCGTCACAGGACCTACGAAGTAAGGTAGGCATTAGGACAGGCACTGAGCTCTTGGCAATCTTTCTATGTTCTGCTGGGTTATTGCACCAGGCTGACTTAATTGGTTGATGTAGGATATTTCATCATCAGTGGCAATTTGACCTAAATTTGAAGCCTGCATGATTTGGTCTGTGATGAAATGTTTGTATGTGAAATAGGATACACGTTAAAGGCCACAGTTTACATATATCTATAACAATATACTGAATTGTGTGTATTAAGAATGCACTAACAAATGATGGAAAATTAGCATTTCCTATTTCATTATCCCATCACGTTTTGTACTGTGTTATATATACAGTGAAACATACAGCCAAGGGTTCCCAATGGGCATGACAGTGCACTCGCTGAGCTGTCAATAAATAATAAAAAAAATAATTATAAATCAAATTTTCATCAGAATTCGGTCAGCTCAGAACTTGCTGGTAACAATGCCCTAATGCACGTTCATGCCAAAAATCAAGGTTCTAATGTCAATGGTTCTCCTTATTTTGCCGACGAAAGGACTCAGATGGACTGACTCACTGACTCATTATCGGACAATTTGCGATCTGTAGCCTACTTCGTAGGAATAGGAAATGCTAATTTTCCATCATTTGTTAGTGCATTTATCTACACTGCTATTACCAACTTGCCATTCTTAATACACACAATTCAGTATATTGTTATAGATATATGTAAACTGTGGCCTTTAACGTGTATCCTATTTCACAACCAAACATTTCATCACAGATCAGGCTTCAAATTTAGGTCAAATTGCCACTGATGGTGAAATATCCTACATCAACCAATTAAGTCAGCCTGGTGCAATAACCCAGCAGAACAAAGAAAGATCTGGTATCATCCTTCAGATTAGCATGTGAGCAACAATGATAAAAGTTTACTGAGGGTGAAACAAAGCCATCCTGCAAGCCACCCAAGGAATTTATCAGCTTGTGTTGGGACATTTTGTTGGTATCATGTAAGTTGTTTAGTAGTTTACTCATTCAAATATTTTCTGTTATTCAACAGACAAATTTCTTTACTGGTTTCAATTGTTTAAGTTTTACTGGGTTTCAACTGCTACAGATCGTAACATAGTACTGATACTGTAGAAATGGGTAGTGTGAATTTAATTATTCCATGTTTAGTACAATTTGTTCACATGAATGGTGGAATGTCTGGACTCTCAAATGAAAGTGTTTTATACATGTACATACCTCATGCATGAGGAACAAACATGGTTGCAATTAAGATATAACCAAAGAAATTTCGTGACAATTATTGAATCTAAGTAGGCCCCTACCTAACAAAATTAGCTTAATAAAAAAAGCCTTCCTGGCGTAAATTGTTTTCTTTTGAGAGAGAATGGTATTTTCTGAGTTAAGAATTTCCTGTATAAAGATAGGTTGTTCAAGGAGGCTTTGTTTTTGCCGCTGTTGTGTGCATCAAGTGTATGGAAACATGATATATGCACCCAGAGCCCTGATCTACAGCTGTATAAAACTCAACATCTGGCATTGACGGCATGTTTAAAGGGTCTTAATTTATTTTCTTTGGTAGAATTTAACTAGATAAAGTAACTTTGATCATGATGTGAAAATTTGAGCACGTACTTCTCGTTTTTTTTGGTACTTCTTGAATATTGACTATATATCACACTGGGATATAATTTAAACAAAAACATTACATGTGTAATTATGTCTAAATTTTTCTTGTCATTTCAAATCTTGATCCATTTTGATTCCTTGATTAAGGGATACAGAATCACTGCCACGGAGTTTTATTATTCAATCTGTTTCCTTTAGTTAAAAAATTGTAAAATTATAATCGGCGATCGTTATTTATTTTTGGAATGAAGGCGCATTAGGAGACTGTTACCAACAAGTTCTGAGCTGACCTACTTTTGATGAAAATTTCTGGTGATTTTTGATGAAAATCACGGGCGATTCTGACTTGGGCGGTGCCCATCTTAATATAGGCAGGATTTCAACTGGGGGTGGGGATTTCCAAGAGTTCAGTTCGCGTTCGAGTCGTAATGCCTACTCTACTTCGTAGGTCCTGTGACGTTAGTCACACTGCTCATGTTAAATAATTACCCTTACATATCTCCCCTACCACAAATTAATTATTATGGCTCAAAAAAAATTAACTTCATAGGTCATCTGTTATAGAATTAAAATGCAATCCAAAATGCAACGGGTCACAAGCAGAGAATAAATGAAATATGCGAAAATAGGATTGGTCCATGAAATGACATGACTGAGTTCAAAACAGACAATAGTAAAGGCGGTCGGGCAAATTACAAGCGTCTGGTCCGTCATTCATAATTCAGCCGTCGTCCATTAAAGAAGACAAAAGCAAATCAGATTGTGAGACGTCTCTTATATATCCCATCACATTTTACAAAGCCTTCACATAGGAAAGTTAGAGGTTTATCTCTGAAGAGGAAAACATTTGGCTGACTTTAGCAACAGCAGTGCCAATTCATTTTTGTGAAAAATCAAACTCGCAGATTGATCGACACTCCAAACTCTGTAATACCAAATCATCATCAGCAGATGAGGGTACAGGGATGAGCACTTTCGAAGGATATGAAAAATAAACTTGCAATATCAACAGAACATAGTCTGATATGCTACAAACAAGCAAAACAGAAAAGTCTAAATATAACAATATGTCATTCTATATAACTCCTGTGCATAAACACTCAAAATCTCTGCAGCCTACGCTATTGCTTCCTACAACAAGCTTGCCATACATTAGGTAATTATTCAAATTAACCTGACTGGAACAAGTACGTGTCTTGTAATTCAAACTACAGTTCTTTCCTTTCATTTGCACAATCAATGAACATAATCACTTTCATAAAAACAAAATCAGCAAAGAAAACTTCATAACGATAATACTAAAAAAACTCTACTTAAAACAAAAATGGTCAAAAAACAAAATTCTTACATGTAAATAATGACGTCAAATATTTTCATCCATAACCATTTGTCAAAAAAGATTAACTATAAGTTGACCCAGAGCTCATCAGTGCATTACATCAAGTTAAAGTAGAAAACTATTATCTCATTAGTTTGCACCAGAAAAATCACAATATTAATTCAATCAGTTACTACAAAGAACGTCCCGAAAACTACCTGTGCACATCAATATTTTGTATGGTGTTCAGTATTCTCAAAATAAACCAACACTAACTGTCATGACCAAATATTAGCGTTTGCCTAGCTTCACTTTATCCACACGGCATTGTTTGAAATCTAAATTACATAGCCACGTGACATTCTACAGCTAAAGCATATCACCGTCGTGAACCGGAGCGTTCTACCGTGATAGAACTACGTCAACTCAACCAACCAGCATGGACTTGATAATAGTATACGTCAATTATTAGTTTAGCTCAGCTGGCTAAATTCCAAAATTCCAAAATTCCAAAATCTGTAAGTCAAGACACACAGTTACCAATAATTCAACAGAAATCGCGTTCACCAGAACTGTTAGGAATCTCTAAAAGTTGCAACCAAATATTCTCAAACATTGTCTATACAATAATATCTTTACAGAACAGGGCTACTGAAACTCAACATCAAAAATAATATCAACTGTGTGTACACCTATCCAGTTACATGCATTTAATCGGTATCAAAAATGCTTGGATGTATGTCATTATGAAATAAATTCCAACACCTTACCAACAGTGGGTCTTGAGGCCTCATAAACACAGTCCTGATAGTTCATGGTCACTATTTAGCAAACTTCTTGTCAGACATCTCGTAGTACAGTTGTAGACGTGCAGCATCAAATTGTCACTAAATGCCCGAACTGTTGAAAACAATACACAAACAAAATGACAACTACACAATAAAATCAAATGCCAATTTTCCAGTTTGACATCTCGGCACCTTACCATCTCTACATTGTTACATGTAGAAAGTCAGCACCAAATTCGCTTGGATGACGAAATCAATTCTGTTACAATACCGTAGCTTCCATGGTCACTCAATGAATACAGTTCCAGCAATTCGAAGGCACCAATCCATGTTCTTGTAATACACAATGGCCAGGTCGCCGTCTTCATTCGGATTATCATATCCAGGATGTTTAAGAGTTACGAATTCGTTCCCCATCCCGAATCGCACCGCTGCCCAAATCCGATGATCAGGTGAAGATACTCTTGCAATGTGCTTCTCACCAGAATGTGGACTTGACGGGGGTCCCTTCCGTCGCCAATGTGAAAATTTGACAAGTAATTACTAGACGATATGGCTTGTGGTGTAGTCTTATATGAAGGGTCCTCACATATAACGTTAACGGAAACTTTCCAAGATTCGACTTCAGGTTGCCTCTGAAGACTATCCATACAAATCCCGAGGCGTTGTTTGAAACAAATTGGTGTTTTATTCGTGGATAGACATCGACATAAAGCAAAATGTCAAACGCAGGCTAGTTCCCGAAGCCAGATGTAAAATGCTTCCTGAATCTCAGATCT
>JAVTVY010047971.1:0-22917 GCA_036873755.1 Hanleya hanleyi
GGAGCAGTCCCGTGTCGACTTTTCTATGCTGGGGATAAACCGCAGTCGAAATGGAAGGCCACGTGCGTGTACGCGTGTGCTCCTTGACCGTACACAAGCTGGGGTTTTTTTTCAGACAGACCCGTAGAATAAATTGCGATATTTCTAAAATATTAAAGCTAAACGCGCGTGTTGATTTCCCCTATGGACTGCAATACAGTACACAGGCCAAATAACATATTAGAAACCTTTCCATTTTTTGGTTTATTTAACGTGAAACAGGGTCGATTTGCCGAGAATTTTCGGCGATATACCGACATTAGTTTTTTTTTTATCAATTTCCTTGAAAACGCATTCATAAAATAAAATATTTAAATACATTTTTTATCTCAAGTATTATAGGATCATGAAAATATAAATATCATTTCTGTCTCTTCAGCTCTTTTCATGTTATATTTATTGGGAAAAGTGTAACACGATTTGCCAGTGAGGTATTAAAACGAGCTCTGAAGTGGGCGAATTTCAGTGGAATTCCCCGCAAATCGTGTTACACGTTTTCCGGTAAACATTACAAGAAAACCGCTGAAGATACAAAAATCATATAATGGTTTCATGGTCCCATAATACTCGCGATGAAAAATATTTATTTAGATTTCTATTGCATCCATGCGTTTTCAAGGAAAGGGATCAAAACCTAGTGTCGGCATTATCGCGAAAATTTCCAGGCGAATCAACACCATTTTCCACGGTAGACTTCCGTATCGCCCTGAATAACAAGGAAATATTTATCAACCTAAATATTTTTGAAACGGGTATTTCTTTAAGTTAAATAATAACTGAACATAATTCAGATCAGTAAGATATCGGCAGAGTTATCTGTTGATTACCTTTTCCGGCCTATTCAAAGAATTTTTTACACCGTGCATACATGGGGAGGGTGTTATTAAACCATTCAGTTTTATTTGCGTACGTGACACTTCCATTATCACAGCTAGATGGTTGTCATTTTCATAGAAAATTTTTGCACACAAACAGCGACTTCTCGTAATCAAACCTTTAAAACAAACGCGGAAGGCGATTAAAGTGTAATTTATTTCCCCTGTGTTAAACCCGTTTTCACATTCGCTGATAGCGCTATATTTTGTTACACATGTGCGCAGTTGAGAGCTAAGGCACGGCCTGTTCACCCAGTGTGTATTTATGCGCAGCTTAACACGTGCGATCGTCTTTTGTCAGTGTCTTCCAAACGACGACGTTTTCTTCCGAACGACAGCGGTACCTTCGGCCGTCTCCGGTGATGGTTTTTTTGATCGTTTGCTACACAAAAAAAACGATGGTGCAAACGATGGGTGTAGTAGCTGAGCGTTTTTTTCCATCGTTTAAAACGTCTCAACAGCAAACGCTGGTTGGATACCGTCCCTAATTGTAGTTCAGCTGTTCATTTGACTGCCAAATATGAGTTTCCCTATTGTGTAGCGCTTTTGTGTCGAACGAGTAGGAATGAGACTTGTGAAAGCTACAGAATGAATGCTACAATAAATCCAGGTAACTTCAATATCATTGCATATTTACTTGCCGCATACTGTATCGTTGCTAAATTCAAAATGGCGGCCTTGGCCATGGTCAGAAAGGTAAAAATTTTAATGAGGTTGAGGGTAATTTCAGAATTCAATGTACACATTTACTGCAACGGTTTTATGTTGATTTTCAGCTTAAGTAACCTTTCCGCTGGAGCTTCATCAAGAAATTACGAAACAACTATAAAAAAATGCACACTCGCCAGGCAAATATTCACCGCAATGCTAATCAATTTGGACGACTAGATACGAATTAAATTTCAAATTTCTAAAAGGTCCCCTGAAGTTGAGTTTGGTTCGATTATCTGTAGAACAGGGTTACTGAATCACAGATAAGGGAAAACTGGGCCCAAGATGATGAGTTTTGATGTGAAACATTGGAGTTTGATAATTGTGCCTTCACGAGGTTTAGATAAATGCCCCGAATAATAAAACGATTCCATCATTGAATGAATGTTGTCCCTGTCATATTCAATTTATCTCCGATTATTAGAGTGCACGATTTTATATTCCAAAACGATTAGAATGGAAACTTTAGTGCATTCAGCCTTGATTGTGACGAGTATATTGATCATTATGCTTAGCATCCCATAATCTGCAAAAGGCAAGTCATTTGACCTTAATAATAATGATGAACTCCATTGTTTGGGTGTCAATACTAACCTTCGGTCCTAAATTGTGGTCTACCATCCGCTGACTGCGCTTGACCGTAACCAATCAGACTTATACGTTTCAATGCGTAGCTTCTAGTACGAAGTTTTTCTTCTTGAAATCAGCGAAAGGCTGTTACTCAGGGAATAGAGTTGGGAGGGGCGGGGGGGGGAGGTATGAAAATATGCTCAAAATAAACCAGGATGAAAAGTTTCCGGTATGATGTGTTGTAGAGAGATTTTGATGTTCGCGTTTTTGAAGAAAATACATATATTGAAGAAGCAGTTGCTGTGTGGCTATTATGCTATTTAAAGGAGGTTTCCAACTACTATAATTGAGTAACTCCAACAGAAAAGCCACTCTGTACTAAAGCTACTGATATACCACGCAGGAGTGATTTATATCGTATCTCTTTGTTCTTTTGCGTGATCAGTCTGGGAAGGTACCCGCGTGATCAGTCTGGGAAGGTACACTACTTCACCAACCTAAACATCAGCTCACCAGCTCGTCGATAATTGTCTTCAACAGCCATGTTCACTCAATCCTACCTGCTATTGATCTTCTGGCGTGGTACACTTGAATTGTGAAACTGGACTGAATATTTCCTGGCACTGTGCAATCTTCCGTAACACCATACTACCTATTTATTTGTGTTCATTTGTAAATTAAATACAGACCATGTGATATCATACGGTTAATATACAAGAACACTTTTACTGACCAATTCTGAATATTGGTTAATGTTTAGACACACTGATTTAATGATCATTGAAATGTAATTATATCCATATCGTCTTTGCGGGAGAGAGCATAAAATTTCTATCAGTAATTGATATGATCAGTATTTGTTGTCATCGGTTGAAATAAAACAAATGCTGAGTTACTCTGTCAATAGTGCGATGTAGTTGGAAATGAAGTTCAGACAGATTCTGTAATTACATATAGACCAGTCTCTAAGTGAGGGTTCATTTTTTGTTCAAATGACACATGAATATTGCCTTCAGGTGACATCATTCAACCGGGATACAAAAACACCGCTGATGATGATAAACACTACGCAAAATGCTGAACTGTATATGATAATGTTTAGAAGGTTTGGATGATTTTATAAGTGAATTAAGGCAATTGAAGTACACGAACCCCTTTCTCTGAATAGGAATATTTTTGTCAAGTTGATATTCGGATACGGCCTCTGAGTAATGTCATACATTGAGATGCAAAAAACCAAATCCTCTGGAATATATATTAAATACAATATAATAAATTTCAGACACATAGGGTTACTATTAAGAACGATATGTCAATTTATTCACACATAACCCTTTTTTAATTGGGTGATTTTTTTTGTTCAAATAACATCTGAATTTTCCCCCCAATTGTACCATAGGATTCGAATACAACTACGACCTTAGGTATCAAGAATTGCGATACGTAGTGCTGAACAATAAATAATGATCCCATCTATCTGAACATCAGTGTTAAGAGATATATAGCAATTCAAATACATATACCCCCTTTTTTGGAAGGGAGTATTTTTCAGTTGACATTTGGACATGGTCCCCTACGTGACGCCACACGATTGGATCACATAAACAAATCATGATATTATATAACTCTGCCATTATTGACGAGTAATATGTACTACAGCTCAGACCGATTGGGCTATAAATACGATTGACTATGTTGTTTAAATTCACGAACTCCCTTTTTTCGGTGGAACAAAACGCATATCTGTAGGGTGTCATTTTGGCAGTAATAAAAAAATCTGCACCACTTTGGAACTCTGCATCCACCCTGGTTGATACCTGCACTGGTCATCGAAATTCATGGTATAGATGAAAATTATCTTGCCCGTGGCGTGAGCAAATTTCTAAATAATGTACGTTTTCTCCTATTGGTGTCGATCAATATGAAGTTTAATAGATTGATGAATACTCTGCAGTCTAGTTTTATGACCCTAAACCTGATGTAAAAAAAACCTGATCGACCTCGTTTCACAGAGATGCCTTCGTACGAATATCAACTGCTCTTTCTAGCTTACATACAGTTGAGTTGGAATGATCTCTAAACTTAAAAAGGGGTAAAAAGCCAGCAAATGCAGCCCTTCCTACAGAATAGTGCATCAACGAACAGCACGGTTATTAAACAAGTTTATGGTATCATGAGTCGAGAAACTTGCGTAACTTTCAGAACACTGACTTTATATTGCTGCACACAATGTTGCGTCAATGTTGCAGTATAATGTACATTGGCATAGCTGTGCCACCATCCCCATGATGCAAATGTCTTAGAGCCAGTCGTGATAAAATAGGAAATTGTAGCTCCAACATTTAAGGCAGATTAATTACGATGGATATCCTTACAATTTAGAACATGTCCTACAGAAGGGTGCTCGAGGGAACATATGGTCTCCTCAAACGAAGCTCATTATAAACCGGAGAGACATCTTCTACCTCCTGGCTCTCGGTGAGAATTAATCACCAATGCTACACGAAGACTGTATATTATCAAGGTGGGACGCCTAAACTGCAGAAGTGGGGTACATATGACCTAGTAGGTAGCATAGCAGGATCGACGGTGACTCTAATAGTGTCGTGTAAGATACATGTAGTTTGACTTGAATGTAATTTCTCTGTTCCACCATGTGTGATAGAGCAACCAATGAACAATTTGTCAATCACTACGCTCATCAGATCCTAAAGTCTTTACACAAACGCCGTCCATAGTAAATTTCGGCGCTCATTATCACGAAACTGTTGACGCTCTTGAGTGCTATGAAGCGGTCAACACCCAAGCTGATTATGAACACAGACTGTTTTTCTGCCGTTCACAGTTTTCGATGATGTAAGCGAGATATCATGGCTACCATGGCTTCCTTGAGGTGAAATTTTAGCATGTCATCACAATGAATCCGAGTAGCTTCAGTGAATTCTTGAACGTAGTAGTATATAAACTTGAGACACCAACACCACAAGTGTCATTTCACAAATGTGAACATTTGTCCTGTAAAATTCATGAAAATTGTATTATTGAAACAGAAACAGAGTAGAGAGTTTGAGCCATTTGATAAAGGAGCCATAATTGCTTTGTTTTATGTGAAACAGAATAAAGTAGAGAGTTTAAGCCATTTATAAAGAAACCGAAATTGTAGCCTGATATGGTATTATAATTTATTAAACGCAAACAATCGTTATATGGCACAGACGGTCTGCATCACTGGTCCACTGACGGGAAACGCCACAACTGTGGCAATACTCTGCCGATACGGCCTGGGTAGTATTAGCAATAGTATTCATGGCCGCAGAAGCGAAACTGATGGATTACTCTTGATTAGGAGAGGTCTATTTCAGCTATATAGCGACGATCAAACAAAATTCTAAGCATTCGAGTTTATAACTTAGTCCAACACATAAAACATACACACATTAAAACTTATGCAACAAACCGATTTCTCTCAAATAACCTAAGACACAGTCCTCTCTCACCCGACCAAAAAGATCTTCCAAAGTACATGTAGTCGCGCGATAAAAAGAATCTCTTGCAATCTTAAAATCGATACAGTCGATAAGAATATGTTTCACTGTGAGATCTTTGTGGCATGGAATACACCTTGGGACTGGCTTTTTTTAGTAAATGTTCTTGAGTTAATAGTGTATGGCCGATTCTACATCGCCTGATCATGGCTTGATCGAAACGTTTCTGGCTGTTCAAATGAGTATAGCCTACAGTTTTTGTGAACTCCTAACGTTTGTTTTTATTCACAGCATCCCATACAGATTGAAACAGCTTTCTCACATAAGTGCAGGTAGAGGGTCTGAACTCGCTATATGGGATTCTAACAGGATCAACCTCATTATCTTGGGCTGCCTTAGACATTCTATCAGCCTCAGTATTACATTCGATGCCAAGGTGACTGGGCAACCAACAAAACATAATATCAATCTGTTGATCAAATCTACAGTCATAAAATTGTAGAATATTCAAGATATATATATTTTCACGATTGATATTGACGTACACGTTAAAAAATATAGTGCATTAGCACTGGAGACAATTGTTTTCGGAAATGATAAACAGATCATGAAATCAAACACAAGGTACATCACGTTATGCTCAGCATGCAGCTTGATGTCCTGATCGTGACTTGCAATGAAACATGTCAAGTAGATGCCGACACGACGTAGTTGATCCGATGTGTTAATGTCTTGTTCATTAAGATTTGACCATGTACGTTTTATAACTGTTTATAAACACCGGGATAGTAACTTTAGCTATGATGAGCTGTTGTTCGTAATATATATGGGCCGTCATGGCTCAGTCGATAGAGCATCGGCGCGTCTAGCCGGGGTCGTGGGTTCGAATTCCGCTGACGACCAATTTATTCTTTCTCTCTCAAAAGTCATTTTATATGCACATATGCTCAGTGGCGGGCTATACGCCATACCAAATATCATTTCTTCATTATAGTGTGATAATGGGCTAGCCCATGTACATGTAGTACCGGTGTGCACTTTACTAACGTATTTATTTTTTCAGGTGCTATCTAGTGCATCTATAGTACCGTCAGGTTTTGGGCTTTGTCAGTCTTCGAAACGAGCATATTTTTGACATTTATAATAAAAATAGTTTAGTTATGTGATACTCCAGAATCTCGTATTTCATTCACCTTCTCCCAAAAATAACATTGTCTTGTACATGTACTTGTTCATACTTGTTCATACTGGACACTTGACTGTTATCCTCTTTCTCAAACTTATTTTGGGAAGTTGTACAAAAGGTTGTTTATGAATTCGTTAAGTTAGTTAAAACTGTGTGGAAATTCTCCATCTCATCTCATGTTACGATTGGTTGAAACGGCAAAACTTCAGTTCGGCATATTATTCACGATTAGCTTTAGTTGTATGCTTTGGTCCGTCTGTCATGTTCTGAATGTCTCAGGTATCATTCGTGTGGTTCCGAGATGAAGGTGCTGCAGCTCAAGAATAGACAGCCCGTGAAAGTATGGCAAATATCTCATTCACGTAATCCTATAGTAAATACGGAAACAACATACATCTTGCGGAAGAACACAGTTTCACTATTCAAATTTGAGGAGAACAATACGCCGATCTCGGGATGGAGAAAGAAACAAACGATTAAATAAACATTAAAACCGAACCGGGATTATCGGAAGCGGTATGACGCAGTTCTGCTCCGGAGGCCATTGTGACCCATGAGATATGTACAGCCCATGATTTTATGGATATGGGTTTCAGATGATAAATACCTCACTGTTTTGATGAACACCTTCGCGATGACATAGTTCACAGTTTGCAGAAAGATTCGATGTAGCCCGTCAATTAATAAAAATTATCTTTGTTCAATATAAAAAGGTTCTCCTTGCGATGGACGTGAACGGCTAAACTATTCCTAAATCAAATCGCGTTTTTTCTACCACGAGAAGACATCAACTTTCATTATTATATCGATATTCTCGCCATTGATTCCCGATGAATATGTTTGCTGACTGATAGAACGAGACAAAAATCTCGATTAAAGAAAAAAGATAACGCTTCCGTGGTGATAATAATGTTACCACAGAAAGGTATGTTATCCAGCTGATACCACATTATATTGTATGCTTTTGACAGCCTCATACCAATATGGTCATGCTCTTATTTCCTTTTAAGACACGTCCGTCAAATGATTTTTGGATCCATCGCACATTTTTCGACATATATTTTAACTCTACCAGTCCTAGAAGGTGGTATAACTACCCACATTTCTACTCTATCTCCAGAACGATGATTTAGAGCTGAAACTTTGTGACTTTATAGCATATTATATAAGGATCGAGTTCAGTCTACTTACATTTCCGGACATGCTCCTCCGTGCAGAATATCCTGAGTAAATGCAAAAACAGCGAGTACGGTGAGGACTAAAACATAGGACTTTGTGCTTGTTCTTCATTTTTCATTCATTTGTTGCCTTCTTTTACATAAAAGCTTCCAAATTATCCCCCTTCACATCAAACACTTATTTGCTCATTTATTATGCAGTTTTGCAACGACAGTTGCATGAATAGAAAATTCGAAAAATCTGACAAAAAACAGACCAACGAAGACCTTTCAGGATATGACATCATTGTGATACCATCGGGCATCTTGTATTTTTTGCGTTTTCGGATAGAACGTGACCTTGTACGAAGGTTCCGCCCCCTATCCCAAGCGTTAAGGTAAATATTTAAGAGAAGGCGAAATGGTTCCCCAGTCTGCGGAAACAGCTATAGGCTGACATCACAAATATGGTTTTCTATAGATACAATCTTTTATTCATCAGAATAACAGAATTTGCAATGTGTTATACATTATACATCAGGCGGAATTACATTCTGGGAAGGTATATCGTTAATAGAGCTGATATCGGCAATTCAATATTTTGCATTTTACATTCTCTGTTAAATAATATTGCCAGGTTTACATTCTTACCATATTTGAACTTGCTTATGCAAAGCTTAAAGGGCAAGATTACGAAGAAATGATATTTGGTATGGCGTATAGCCCGCCACTAAGCATATACACATATTAAATGATTTTTGAGAGAGAAAGAATAAATTGGTCGCCAGCGGGATTCGACCACGGCTTATCGCGTCGATGCTCTAACGACTGAGCTATGACGACCCAGGTACTACACCCGTGGATTGTCCCTGTGATGACCAACCTTCTCTTTCGGTGTTGCAATGTGCGTAACTTTCTTCACAATGAAGAAATAATATTTGGTATGGCGTATAGCCCGCCACAAGGCAAGATTACGTTGTTGCGTAGATTGCCCAGGCTGCTATTTTATTAATCAACCCTGCCTACTAAGCATCTTTTTCTGATAAAACTATGGTCTGTTGTACGTTTACTGAAAGACCCCGAGTTCTATATCATTCAAAACATATTGATATCAACAAAGGAAACTCTTTCTATGCACCATTCACAATGTCAAAAGATTTGTTTTCAAATTTCATATCAATGGCGAAGAAATTGCATGTCTATGCATCGGTACCATCGTTCTCGGCACAGCGATTGATTCAGTGTTGAACTAGATCGCTGATCTCCCGATACGTTAATCTAGAAACAGAGCGCTTGATAAATTACTTCTTTGGATATTTCTTTCGTTTCTCCCCAATCCTTAAACATATAAATGTGACCGATATATCAACAATGACAATTACCGGCGTCTCATAATTTACATTAGATTGGACCACCAGGGAAACGTCTCAAGAGGGAAATGAAGCTGATTAAGCTTCGCTGTGTCTACCCGAGACCCTGCCCAAATCTTGGCATAAAGTTTGACTCTATTTGGTCTATTTATGTCTTTGTCGGTTCAATTTCCGAATGTCTTACTGTAAACGCTCCACGTGATGTAAACAGTATCCATACCACGATATAAAGTAGACATCAGCTATTTCAGAGTAGATGCGAGTATGGAGAGGCTTCAGCTTTAAGTTAATTTTGTTATAAACATCACGACAAAAAACATTTTGTACACGGATTACAGTAAATTATATTAATTTACTAGCTTTCCCGAATGCCAGTAATATAGCATAGCTATTCTGTTTCAAAATATTATCGTAGCCAACAGGATTTCAAGTCCTACATTTGTAACACGTACTCATTGTTGCTTGCCACATTTGTAACACGTACTCATTGTTGCTTGCCGCATTTTTACAAATACAAGCGAGTAGTCTATCATTCAATATTCCGCCGTTGTCCATTAAAGAATTTCGGTGTCCATATCCCTAAAACCTAGGAGAGAGAGAAAATGAAGGTTTAACGTCGGGTTCAGCGATATTTCAGCTGTATAGCGACGATCAAACAAAATTGTAAGTATTCAAGTTAATAACTTCGTAATCCAACACATTAAAACATACACACATTAAAAGTTATGCAACAAACCGATTTCTCTCAAATAAACTAAGACACGACCCTTCCTCACCCGACCAAAAAGATCTTCCAATATAGTGGCTCGATAAAAAGATCCAATTCGTACAATAACATTAGCACCAAATTAAAAGGATAAATCATAGCATACATAAAACTACATGTAGGCTAATTTCCTGCAATGTTGAAGCGGTCAACAGTTCTCAATGATGCCAGCAAGACATGATGTTTCAAAAATATCAAATCCATATCGCTGATCAGTCGACTTCCAGGTAAAAGTTAGATTTTCACTGCCGAAGTCAAAGTTCTATTATTAGCTTTAGAAGGTATTGGATGTACTAGGTTTATTATCGCTATATGTCTGAAATATTGCTGAACGCGACTTTAAACCTTAATTCTCTCTCTTTTTGGTTCTACTATAGGAGGAAAATATGTCATATTCTCAGATTCACTGTCATGCCTTCAAGCGATTGAGAGTGGAACTTCAACTCACCCCACTAATGTGAACAATCTACAATTATATGACCGTAGATTTGATCTACAGATTGATGTGTTTTGTTGGTTGCCTAGCCACGTTGCCATCAAAGGAAATACTGAAGCTGATGAAATGACTGAATCAACGCTAGATGATGTGGTTGATCCTGTTGAAATCCCATATAGCTGTTTCAGACCCTATATTTCTGCTTATTTGAGAAAGCTGTTTCAATCTTTATGGGATGCGTAGATAACAAATTTCAGGAGTTTCAAAAAACTATAGGATATAGTCATCCGAGTAGCCAGAAACGTTTCGATCAATCCATGATCAGGCGATGTAGAATCGGCTATACTCGATTAACTCATGAACATTTACTAAAAAAGGAACCAGCCTCAAGGTGTATCCCATGCCACGAAGATGTCCATGAAACGTATTATGGTCGATTGCAAGATTCATTTTATCGAGCAGCTACTTGTAGAGGATCTTTTTGATCGGGCAAAAGAAGACTATATTCTAGGTTATTTGAGAGAAATGTGTTGGGTTGATTACTTCTGGATTGCTGCGTTGTTGAATTGTTTTTGTTGGAATAGTTAGAATTTTGTTTGATTGTCGCTATATATCTGAAATATTGCTGAAGGCGACGTTAAACCTTAACTCTCTCAGTATTCTTTATCCATATGATATACGTTGTACATGCTCTACCATTTTTGACTTTTTGCGAATATCATCGTGCTAAATTCTCGAGTCACGATTTTCCACTAAATTAACAACAGAGCAATGTATTTCAGCATAAAAATATCTTCTTGTATCAATCGAAGGTTAATGGTGTTAGTGTTTAGCCAGCTGACTTTGTGCCAAAACAAACCTAATTAAATGTAACGAGGCGACAAACGGATCTGTCCACGCTAGCTACGGCTGGAAGAATATCATAATTCCATTTAAGCCCTTTTCGCCGGTGCAAAATCAAGACGACTTGCGCGGTACCTGAACTCTGAACTATACTAAAGATCTTTAAACAGCTGTACCAACCGTCTACCTTCAAATGTCATCAATTCCACTGAAGGATGAGCCTGTATATAAAAGATATTGCCGTATTGGCAAACAATTGGTAGCAACCCATCCTAAAGAGCGACATAAACTTTGTAAGTGTTGAATTGTATCCGTGTCAATTTATGTCTGTCATATATTATGATGGCTTTTAAGAGATAAAAAATAAAAAAAAATAAAAACGGGGCGACGGTAATTCATTTATGGGGACATATTATATATTTTACGATTTTTGCGTTGGAAACAGTGCATTGATGAGCGGCTAACGGCTGGATGTCCCGTATGATGACTCGATTTATTTATCTGTTCAAACCCGGTATCATTTCTGTCATTTATTATCCAAATTCTTCAAGTAAACAGGATAACGACATTGTTACATTAGGGGAATAGTGGATAAGGAATATACTCCACATTTAGACAGTTTCTGAATGTGACCGCTTCCATTATACAACGTCGAGAACTTCGTTTCCCTCCTCGATCAAATACTGAACTAATTCTGGCTAACTAAATCGTTTAATGCGCAAGTAGCCACCATATATACGATTTGCTCCCTAAGCTGCAGCTGGTATTCGCAGAATAACATATGTAATTACAACACATATAAGGGAAGTGGGAAGAGGTGCCGACATACTGGCAGAGCCACATGACCTGAATCTATTCTAAAGCACATACCAAGCATCTAACCATTCGTGATATTAGTTGTATCTCAGGTACGCTTTTATTGTACTTGTTCATGTGGCAACTTGGATGATATGACCACACGGCCCCTAGCACCGGCATAAGCGGTATTAGATACAAATCTTGAGAGCTATGATGGAAATACTCTGACAACTCGTATATTGGTAATTGGTGAGCTGTTTCGTTGTGACAACTCGTACACTGGGGATTGGTGAGCTGTATCGTCGTCAGATGAAAATGACGGCATTTAACACAAACGACTAGTCTGTAAGGCCCGATATCGACCCAGCATCAGCTTCCCACAAATGCCAACATATATCAAAGACCAAAAGGTCTGTACAGGGGGCGGGCCTCGGGGACGAAACGTCCACCAGCAGAATCTCGCCATATACAGGTAAAAATTACAACACATATAAGAGAAGTGGGAAGAGGTGCCGACATACTGGCAGAGCCACATGACTTCACATTATGGTCTTCAGGTTAATCTATTCTAAAGCACATACCAAGAATCTAACGATTCGTGATATGTGTTGTATCTCAGGTACGCTTTTATTGTACCTGTTCATGTGGCAACTTCGATGATATGACCACACAGCCCCTAGCACCGGCATAAGCGGTATTAGATACAAATCTTGAGAGCTATGATGGAAATGTTCTGACAACTCGTATATTGGTAATTGGTGAGCTGTTTCGCTGTGACAACTCGTACACTGGGGATTGGTGAGCTGTATCGTCGTCAGATGAAAATGACGGCATTTAACACAAAAGACTAGTCTGTAAGGCTCGCTGTCGACCCAGCATCAGCTTCCCACAAATGAATTCAGAGATACTATGTACAAGAACTGTTTACAGGATCCGATGGGAAAGATTCAAAACGTGATGTTTGAGCTCCATTAAGTATTATGCCAAACGGTAGAATGACAAATACTAATGAGTATGTGAAATTGTCCGCATGGGAGCAGCGCCGTCGAAATGCAAATAGTGTGGTAGCTTTTTCGTATGCCCCTACGGGGATTTGGTATATGACAATCATTGCTCATTTCCATGTATTCTCGAGCATTTGAAGACAGACCCAATCTACAGATATCTGAAGACCCTTTAGTATCCCTAATTAGAATTTGTCCAGTATTTTTTCTTCTAGTATATATACAAACACATCCATATGGTGATAGATTAATATTCTTCCAAGGTTAGCTGTGGCGAATGAAAGTAAAATAGACCGATTAACCTCTGTCATTTGACAAAGCTTTGACAATTCATGTCATTGCAATAGCGGTTTTGCAATATTTCTTATAGCCTCTCACATAGAATATAATCACCTTGGAAGTATTTGTCTTCACACTGGAGTAGGACTAGGTTACGTAAATGCTCTTGTACCGGGGGATTTCCAACCTGGTCGATCCACCGGCTTTAACTACATAAACATTTGAAAATCGTCTTGGACACGCCAGTGTAAATATCATGCCGCGATAACGTCCGTTGGCCACTCCATATCGAAGTAAGGTGGCTTGGGTGTGAGTGCCTCCGCTATTTGATAAGCGATATAAGGTATTTTAAAGTATAATTCTCCGCCTTGATCCCTCGAAGCACAGATTTGAAAAAAAGCACTATAGATTCAAAGCTTTAGATACCACATCTACAAAATCTACATCCTGACTTTGAAAATACCAAAAGGTAAGTGGTTGGAAACGGGAATATAAAACAAATATGTAATGACAACTATCTGAGAGCTGACTGGCTGATTCGGTCTACGTGATCTTTATTTACCGATTCCCATTGGGATTTCCTACAAACCCCCCACTCCCTCCGCCCGAGCCACCAGCCCAAAGTAACTAGTTTAAAATGGACAGGCTCGCTTGCCAAATTCAGTCTCAAGCAAACACTCTTTGGAGTACAAAAGAGGGATATAAACTATTTTGAGAGGGATAATCATTATGATATTAACAGGCGGAAAATCGTACTGGAATTCTAAGCAGTACCTGTCTATTTTCTGTGCTTGTTGATGCCGACGTTAGATGAAATGTTCATGTCTGTCGAATGGGTCCAAGCAGGATCGTTGAACGAAACATATACAATTGGTGGCAAAAACCGCTGGCGAACTGACAAAAAGTATGACTACCCGCGCATGTATGTATTTATGCCTAACTTTGACTTTGACGGAAAACAAATTGACAGAAGTACGAGTAGGCATCAGTCTGAGAGAGGTTTAGTGTGACAGCTAAACTGTTCCTACAACAAAATGACATACGTCGAGTGGGCTGCCTGTGTATTACACTGTTATATGTGTAACACCGCCGCCATTTTTACATCTACTAATCGTTAGATTGAAGAAACGGGAGAAAGCTTTTAGTCAGAACACAAGCCTGTGTGGCCCGACACTGACAGAGCGATTCATTCTCCACCATGTTAACGACATTCAAAAACAACTATCACAATAATTTGCACAGAGGTCTCTGGGACGGAAATCCCACAAATAGCTGAAACAAAGAAAGTTAAGTTGGTTCGCATTTGAGGAATAAAACATAGAAATATCTGAAAATGTCTCACTGATTCCCAGTGACTGCCCAAGTATTAGTGATTTACATAGGCTGTCTCAGTTAAGAGGGGAATATCAAACAATTATTGACATCATAGTCCTTTCTAACAAGGCGATTGGCGCATGTTAACCGTGAGTATACACACGCATATGTACAAAACGTCCAAATAGAGAATGCAGCTTGGAGCTGACAAAGAATAAGTATTCTAATTACACTATCATCAAGGTCCTTTTCTAGATGATCAAATATTTCCTAGGAATATCCCATCATGCCTTGCGGCATTGCAATTATATGTTCCACAACCCAATCTTGGATTTTTAAGGTTTAACAAGGGCCATCATTGCTTATTTCGTGATTAAACAACAATGTATACAGATTACATAATTGAGCCTAGATAATGTAACTGGACCAAAACATTTATCTGATTGTTCGCAACTTCTAAAAGTAGCGCATGATGTGCAAAATAGATCTTGTTCTACAACCTGCTCAAAGATAACTAAATACAACACAAATGTCAAATATATACTTGAGAGCTCCCCGTTACATTATCGGTGAATTAACAGCGTTCGTTCATCTTAGGCATACATATTTTCCTTATCGATGCCTAGTACATATAACAGTGTGTGTAGCAGCATATTTGATTGAACAAATGTTATAACATTGAGAAATCTCGAAAAGAATAACGAGGAATGGCATTCACGGGTCACCGTTCAAAGTTTAATGTTTTTTTTGTGTGGAAAAAAATCGAGAAAAAAAAAGAACAAAAATTACTTTTGAGAGCACTGCTGAAATGGTTCTTTCATCTGCAATATGCTTTTTCAAAGGTTTACTGTTATTTTCAGAAACTCTTGTAGAAACTATATTCTCGTAGTTCTTAACACCTTCACATGATATACAATACAACAATACAAGCGTCTTCTTCGTCATTCAATATTCAGCCGTCGTCCATTACAGCCTTTATGCGCCCATGAGCCAAGACCTAATTACCACCCCCAGTTAGACGTAAGCGACACAGGAATTGGACTTCAATGAGGCGTACATGTACATACTTTATATCACTCAATGACGCTACTAACATTCACTAAGGATGCGGACATCTGACATCTGCTGCTTCTTTGATATGAAACACGACAATTCAGAAAGTCTCATTAGAAGATTATGATACGAGTTTTCGTTCATTAAAATATATCCATAAAACCGTTAAGATTTAATCGCCGAGAACATTACAATGCCAAAGCTGAGAAAAAAATCTTTGACCTTTGAAATATAAGAAAAAGCTCCCATGCGGTGGATTACAAAGGCAAATCACTGCGTTAGCATTATAAACATGATTAAAGACGACCTTTGCAGCGATACGAATCTCAACGGAAGTGTAGATATCTTTTTGTGTTTCAATGAGCTTTGCAAGACACGTTTTTCCGGAATATATTGATTTATATCCGCCAAAACATGTTTACTTATTCCTAAATCAAATCGAACGAAATCTGTGTGTGGGGCGGAGAAGGGCATATATATAATTGTTGTTCTGACAGAAATATAGCATGGAAACTGACAAAAGAGATAGCGTTAAATCACAGGATCAGTGAAGGACGGAATAATATGTACATTGAATACCACCACTGATAGCTGAAACCAAACCTACGCTCATTATATTAATTCAGCTGGAGTCTATACATCCTTTACTCTCCTTTTTCTAGTCAACGACGCTATGAATACATTTTTTATTACATTATTTACATGCACTGATCTAAAATCGCTTTGACTTTCGGCGATAATCAGAAAGGTGGTAAAATGCCCTCTCTCCCAGGCTGTGGCAGACCCACCAGCGATACGCGGATGTTATTGCCTATCTAGCTCTATTGAGGACTGTGGCACCTACATGTATGCATAGACAATTTCTTTGTCAATGATATATGAAATTTGAAAACAAGTTTGCTAAAATTCTGAATGGTGCGCAGACAAATAAATGTTCAAGATATTCTTGTCTGCGGACCATTCAGAATTTTAGCAAACTTGTTTTCAAATTTTATATATCATTGGCAAAGAACTTGTCTATGCATACATGTAGGTGCCATAGTCCTCAGTAGGGCTAGATTCAGTGATTGTTGATCCTCTTACGTTAGTCTAGAAACATAGCGCTTGATGGTTAGATATTATCTTTTCTCCCGAATCTCGAAGCATACTATTGTGACTGATTTATCAACAATGACAATTACTGGGGTCTCAAAATTCATACCAGACTGACCGGGCCGGGGGAACAGCTCGCCTGGGAAATTAAGCTGATGAGGCTTTGAAGTGTCCACCTGATACCCTGGTCAACTTGTTGGTCTATTCCTGTTTTTATCGGTTCTACTTCCGAACACCTTGCTGTAAACACGCCGCGTGACGTGAACAGTTTCTATACCAACAATTAAGTGGACAAGAATAATACGCTATTAAAGGGGGGAGAGCAACTTCGAAAACATTGCAAGACAGCATGGCAGATTCAATATATCGCCATGTATTATGTTGCTTGCAAGAGTGAACATATTGATTTTAATTGTATTTATCAGGCCACGTCCCTTACGGCTTTCGTGGCCCATCAATACAATGTTTTTATTTCATTATACATTCTTTTGTTTAGTTCGTACATTTACAGGCACTATAGTTTAAAACAATTCGCAAAACATGGGAGGTGAGAAAAACTGAAGACGTCCGGCAACTAAAAGGCAACCATATGACTCCACAGGAAAGCTTCCATCGGCACGTCACATTCAGACCCGAGAATACAGTGGATTCTCGGACGTAGCCTTAGAATCGCAGGCGTGCTTTTATTGTGGTTGTTCATGTGAAGACCATGAAGTATTCACACGGTTCCGAGCACCGGCTTAATCGGAATTAGATATTCTAGCTCAAGAGCTGTGATGACAGATCCGCTTAAAAAATAACTCATCTGGTGTTAATGGATGAGCATTGAGGACAATTGATGGAATAAACGCCTCAACATGGGATAAACATGGTAAATGTAAGAATACCCAGAGAAACTAACCTGTAATGCCAGACGTCTTACGGCTTGAATGTCCCACCAAAACAATAAACCTACATATATTTGTCGAATGACATGTTCAGAGGACGGGCCTCGGGACTAACCTGCTAACAGTCCACCAGCAGAATCCTATCATATACATAATAAATTGGAACGATGTGCAAGCGGTGGGGAAAATGAACATGTTTGACGATCTGTATTAGTCATTCAGTTTATAGAGAGCATCTAAAGTGTTACCATGGTAACACTTTTGGTTCTTTGTATAATGGATCTCCTGGTTGTTTCATTTGTCTTTGTTCCCGTCCCATACAAGCAGAGCCCTCCAGAAGACATGATCTGGAGAAATATGTGCATGCAACATTGCCCAAAGGAAATGTATATCAAGGAAAACGACGGCAGGACATCCTGTTGTGTGTAAAAGGAAAATGTTACTAGTTTTGTTCTAGCTTTGATAGTGGGCTCTTCAAGATATCACAGGAGCGGCGTGTCAGGTGCAGTGTGTTTCTGGGATGTTTGCCTTTGTATTTAGTCTGTGCTGTGCGGTTCCATGTCACAGGTTTATTCAAATACATGTAGTGTGTCTAGGTATTTCCATATTCTTCAGTGTGGAGGTTACGCCGTAGAAAAAGAATCAGAAGTAGATATGTAGTATTTAACTTTCTTAATATTGGTAATTTCTGACTATAAGCTGAGATGATTTCCTGAAATGGTTAGCATCATGATGGCCAATTATGGCGCTCTTACATACACACATACGATAAAAGGAAAATAAATATATAAATATAACTGATACATAAATGAATAAATAAATAACCATCTATATAAATAATCTGGTTGGTAAGCAGCTAGTTTCTGATGGGGTAGGTGGGGAATACTGGCTCGGCAATTTGCGGTGGGTTTGTTATTTTACATGGTGTATTACGTTCTATATTTACTTAAAGAATTTTTCTGGAAATAAAAATTACGACCCTCAGTAACTTGGTAACTCCAATGCCCCAGTGACCATAATTCGAACCATTCCATGTGAACATATTTACAAAACCCAGGCGTAGTTATGAATAATAACATGGGGGGTAAAATTCAAAAACCGTAGGTAGCATGTATTTGAAATATTCCAGGCGAGAAACGGTGAACTACTTTTTGTGCTGTGAGCTGCGTGGTGTGTTCATAACAAGACGCGCCAATATATAGAGGTATGAATGCCTATGTCGTCTAATAACCAGCGCTAATTTCGACAAACGCCTGGAGCTGACAATGATTTCAAAAAGTTAATGAAATTAAATTTTTGGAGAGTCAGCTTCACATGTGCTACGCTTGTAACGCATATTCTTTGCTGTTGTCACATTTTCACAACGCTTTACTATTGCTGATATATGTCTTGGAAGGTTTCAAATAATTCAAGCCAATCAAATGCCATCGCTCATGGGTCAACTTATACTGTATTTCCGCAAATTGCTGGTACCAGTGGTTCGAGAGCGGGCTTCGCGCCAAATATAATCCGTGTTCCTAATTAAATGTATCGAGGCAACAACGGACTCTTCTCATCCATGCCGCCAGTATCGTGTTAGCTTCCCCTCGAAGAATACCAGAATTCCATGTACATCATTTTCACCAATGCAAGTCTTATGCGGTATCGGAAGTCGCTGTGAAGATACTAATGTTCTCTACGCAGCGTGGTCAAACGTCTTACTGTAAATGTCATCAATTCTTGGGAAGGATGAGCCTTGATATAAAGGCTTTTGTCGTATTTGGAGCCCTTCCTATAAAGAGCGTTGATCCGGAAATGCGGTCAATTGCCATGGACGATAGCTTTGCGAGTGCTGAATTTTAACTGTAGTCAATTTATTTGTATGCTATATCTAATGGTCGCTTCTCTCAGATCTCCGCTGTTCCATTGAATGAGCCGAGTAACACAAGAATCCACAATCAGTCTGTCTTAGTTACCTTTCATAGTAAATTAGTTTTGCGAACTCGCCATTCAGTTGTTTGGAAGCGATGCAAAAATAATAACAAATTGAGTCGGCCGTTTCGGGACGGGCGTTGTCGGGAAACTAGTAAATGTAGGGAGTTTTGTATTGGAAACGGTTTACTGGATCGAGGATAGCCGCTGGATACTGAGTATTCAGGGATCTTCTTAAATCATGTATATCCATTCTGACATTAAACAAATATATTTAAAGATTGCATGTCAACAGGATCACGAAATTGTCAAATCAGGGGAATGGTGAATTAATCTCCGTACATGTACTTTATATTTAGATAGTTTCGGAATGTGCCCGCTTCCTTCGCAACGTCGAGAACATTGTTTTAATCTTCCGTTACAAATTAATTGTTTGGCTAATTATATTGTCGAACACGTGCGTGACAACCATAAAGACGATTGATTTCAAAAGTTATAGCTGGTATTTTTCAGAAATAACATATATAATTCAGGTGGAATATTGACGCGAACTGATAAAGAGATCTAGTGGGAAAGAAACGCAATTGGAAAGTTGAGGTTTTGGAATACCAAGCAGTATAGAAAGAAAAATGCTAATGAGTGTGCAGATGTAAACCTCCCCCCCCCCGCCCCATGAGAACAGCATGCACAATAGAAATGCAAACAATCTTGTATGGGCTATCGTATGGCGATATCATATATGTGAATCATTGCTCCAATTAGTGTACTGCGCGAAATTATTGGACAGGCCCAATCCACTGATATTATCCTTAATTTTGCTCCGGGTACGTCTACAAGCGAATTCGAAATGTCAAAAATTACGGGTGCAGGTCAAGCATTATTCCGCCCTTAATTGTGAGGGTTTTGTGGCAATAATGACAAGCTCACAAAGGCGATAAAATAGCATTCTTTCAAAGCCAACTATTGTTAACAAAAATAAACTGATGGGTCAAAGCCAAGGAAGTACATTTCCGCGGAATAGATTTTCTCTTGTTACGCATCTTACAGTCGGCTGAAAAGAATATCCTCCTTTTAGAAGTATTTATCCTCCTCCGAGAGTAGGAATTTGTTATACAAATCCTCTTGTACAGAAAGAGTCTCAGTCTATTCGATCACCAGCTTTGACAAGGTAACTATTTGAAGAGATTCTTCGAAACGCCAGTGTAAATATCATCCCTGGATATAGTCGTTTGTGCCCCATAAATCAACAATAAGATGGCTTGAGAAGAGAGTGTCTCAAGTTATGCGGAGTGATATCTAACACTATAAGTCATACCAGGTATTTGCGTGGGTATACAGGCTTGTAGTTCGCCGAGAAAATAAATATTTTCACGGGCCCGCAGTGCGAGGGAAAATATTCATCACATTGAACAGTCATCTTCCTCGTTGATTTCACATTTTTCACGAACACGAAAGAAAGACATGCGTAAATCAACGTTAAACAACGTCAGGCATGCAGCTATGAATCCTTTTCATCTGCACCGCGATGAACAATAAGATGGATGAACTGAGTATCTGGCATTCTGACGTTCCTTCGATGATAACTTATTTTTTATCTTCATCTGCAAATTATTATGCAATTTTCCTCACACATCTGGTGAGCGGCGGTAATCGCCCACAGTCTCAAGTAGACAAATTCGTGTGAAATTTTCTCTGCCTGTAGGTGCTGCAAGCACGTTCTTGGCTGTGTGTGTATATGGGAACGCACGTACTCGACAGCATTGGTATACCAGAAATCTTAATAGGTATACCAGCTCCGGCCAACCGGCCAACCGACCAACTGCGGTCAACCGATACTTGCAGTACGATCTGATACACTGGGGGTAAATAACCAATGAAAAGCGTATTTGACATATGTATTTCATGCAATTTCCGTGAATTGAACGAAAAATCTGGTAAATTTGAATGTAGCCATTACCATGTTATTCAAATATACTCAACGTTTGAGTTAGAGGATTAGCGAAAGTGTGAAACATCTCAATTATAACAAATGTCTGCTTCGAGCGGAAAATAATCTCTTGAATTAGACGAATAACAAGACTTAACAACATGAGTTTCGGATGTCCGCATTGACATGGTCATCATTTTGAATTTAACAATTATTTTCTCAGCTGAAGCTTGTGGCAATAGAGTCAAGCTCAATTTAACAATAGTTTGTATTCGGACCAAAAATAATGTCTTGAATTATGCAAAATTATCGACCAGTAAGTGTCCCGAGCTCTTTTTCTAAGGTCATAGAGACGTTTCTAAATTCGCAACTCCAAACGTTTGTAAATAAACTCCTATCACCAGGATATGCCTGGATATAGCTGTCAGCAGGCACTATTAATATTAGCTGAGAAATGGAACAAGCGCTGAATGAGCGCAAAGACCTCCGTCGAGGCAACAGGATCAGTAGGGGAATAGTACATCACTGAATAACATAGGGCCGGATGCCAAGCTCAATTTTGCATTTGTTGACGTGAACTTCACCAATGGTAATTAACGTGAGATTGACGGTTCCCCACTAGCATCTCCAGCTAGGGATGTGGAAGTCACATTCCCCGCAAATAATATTTCTTTGATTTC
Organism: Hanleya hanleyi; assembly: GCA_036873755.1. Classification (NCBI taxonomy): domain Eukaryota; kingdom Metazoa; phylum Mollusca; class Polyplacophora; order Lepidopleurida; family Hanleyidae; genus Hanleya; species Hanleya hanleyi. The sequence goes on from JAVTVY010047971.1 coordinate 22,384, forward strand.
ACGTGCTTGAAATATTGGGGTATGGAATAGAGTATATTGATGGAAAACTTGGAATACTGCTTGAGACATTAGGCCCCTTCCCACCCACACCTCCCCATGAGAGGACACCCCCACCCAAATCAACACGTTAGCAGCAGAAATGAGACCCTGTGTGCCTAGTTTTACCAACTTGCTTGTGATTTTATGCTATAGGCCCTACACATCAACACTTCATATTTTGTATGTGTACAGTATAGCATCCTCATTGACAGAATCCTCTACAAAACACATCTGATTTTACCGACACTTCGTTCTGATCTGTCTCAGCATCATGTGCGGATTCAATGAGCTCGGAATAATTTTGTATACTGGTATTACAGGTCACCTTCACCATAATGTATCAATTACCATGGACTTGTACATGTATCACATTCATATTGAATGGTGATGGCTGATGAGAATATTGCCCATATGGAACAAATGGCTGGATTCCAGCGAATAAAAGTTCATGTTAATCATAAACAACATACAATTAATAATACTATCAAATAATTA
>JAVTVY010047972.1:0-24913 GCA_036873755.1 Hanleya hanleyi
GGAGAGGGGTGGTCAATTTTTTTTTGTGGGCTTTACTATGGGTTGTGGGGTCTCGCTTTCCTCGTCTCGCCAAGAAAATCACAATGGGAAGGGTCTCGGAGCTAAACGGTGAAATTTTTCGAAAAGTACCGGGTATGTCTGTATATAGGCCCATATAGCTCCATACTGGCTATGGGGGGAGGGGTGGTCAGTTTTTTGTGTGGGTTTGACTATGGGTTGTGGGGTCTCGTTTTTCTCGCCAAGAAAATCACAATGGGAAGGGTCTCGAAGCGAAACGGTGAAATTTTTCGAAAAGTACCGGGTAGGTCTGTATATAGGCCCATATAGCTCCATACTGGCTATAGGGGGGGGGGAGGGGCGGTCAAATTTTTTTGTGGGTGGTACTATAGGTTGTGGGGTCTCGTTTTTCTCGTCTCGCCAAGAAAATCACAATGGGAAGGGTCTCGGAGCTGAGCGGTGAAATTTTTCGAAAAATATCTGGTAGGTATGTATATAGGTCCATATAGGCCCACTGGCTATGGGGGAGGGGGATAGGTCCATACTGGGTGGACGTTTTGGGGTCTAGGTGAGCCCCTAATGAACCTACGGTGTCGTATGAGGTCTTATTTTGAAGGCCGACTGGACTAATGGTTCGTCCGTTTTCACTATTCTACGCATGCGCAGTCTGGCCGTAGTATAGAAAGCAGGCATTCTGTCGGTATGTGGGGGCGTGTTTGGGGTAGAGATGGACCGCTATGGGTCCGGATGGGTCGTGGAGGTGTCAAAGTGAAGCTTGTGTAGGGTAGAGTCAGAATGGCGTGTTTTTAAGTGCCAGTCGCATCAATCTGCGCATGCGCAGTTGGTTGTAGTAAGTAAAGTGGCCATTTTGGGGCAGTGCAGGAAGGTATTTGGTGTAGACATGGACCATCCTTGGTCCTGATGCGTCCTGTGAGGTGTCATTTTGTAGCTCTCGGGGTGTAGACCCCGATTTGAGGGATGTCCATATCATCTGTGACGTCATCGGTGACGTCATCAGTACGAGTAGTAGCGAAAGTAGACATTTTGGGGCAGTGAAGGAAGGTATTTGGTGTAGAGATGTACCATCCTTGGTCCGAATGCGTCGTGGGAGGTGTCAAGTTGTAGCTCTCGGGGTGTACATCCCGACTTGAGGGATGTTCACGTCATCTGTGACGTCACTGGTGACGTCATTAGTGGGAGTAGTAGCGAAAGCAATGCAAGTGCGTTTGGAGGTGCAATGCAGTGCGTTTGGAGTAGATAACGGCCTATTTTTCCATCCAGCTACCTGGTTGAGTTACCTGTGAGTGTGAGTGTATGAGCGCGAGTGAGTGAGTGACTGAGTGAGTGAGGCGTGCACAACGCCCGCGAGGCGTCCCCAACGCCCGTCTTAACGCATGGACGCACTAACGACAGTGAGTGAGGGAGTGAGTGAGTAGGTGAGTGAGTGACTGAGTGAGTGGGATTCGACTGGACTAATGTATCGTCCGTTTTCATCATTTTGCGCACGCGCAGTCTGGCCGTAGTATACAAATCAGTCATTTTGGGAATTCGTGGAGGTTTGTTGAGTGATTGAGGGACCATCCCTGGTCAAATGAACCACGTGCGGTATCAGTGTGAAGATCTCGTGTGTCAGACTGGCTTGTTTTCAATGGAAGTAGCGCCAATCTGCGCATGCGCAGTTGGGAAGTAGTAAGTGAAGTGGTCATTTTGAGAGGTGCGTGGGGGTCTGTTGAGTGATGAGGGACCATCGGATGAATGTATTCACCCATGCACTGATAGATACTCAGAATGCGCAAAAAACTATTTGAGGATATGTTGCCTCAACGGTATCCTGGCCTGCCCGACGACGATTAGAACAAACGGTTCAGAGCGAACATGGCCGAAGATAGAACTTTCTGATATGGCGACTTCTGATTGGACAAGAGCAGCCGAGAATACATCTAACGGGCAAGAACGAATATGACAGATGCAGCGCCAAATGGCGGCCTCTGATTGGACAAGAGGCTACTTGTATTGTAAACATACCCAAGCTGGGGTACCCGGCGGTGGTGGTAGTTCCCGTGGGGCGGAGCTCGGCGATTTTACATCCGGGACCTTGTCAACATCCGGGTTTCCCAGTGGTCTTCCATCCGAGTACTGTGGTTTTACATCCGGGTCCTCATCTTACATCCGGGTTCTTCCATGTTTACTGTCACGTGACCAGACCCGGAGAGCCCGGAAGTGACGTCATCTTTCGCATTTCGCACGTACCTGTGGTGCACTCGCACCCTGGTGTACCCTATTCCCTTCTGACTATAGGGTAAAGGGTGCACCACAGCTACGTGCGCATGCAAAAGATGACGTCACTTCCGAGCTCTCCGGTTCCGGTCACGTGACAGTAAAAATGGAAGAACCCGGATGTAACACGAGGACACGGATGTAAAACCACAGTACCCGGATGCAAGAACGACGGGAAAACCCCACTGGGAAACCCGGATGTTGACAAGGTCCCGGATGTAAAATCGCCGAGCTCCGCCGCACGGGAACTACCACCACCACCGGGTCCACCAGCTTGGGTATGTTTACAATACAAGTAGCCTCTTGTCCAATCAGAGGCCGCCATTTGGCGCTGCATCTGTCATACTCGTTCTTGTCCGTTAGATGTATTCTCGGCTGCTCTTGTCCAATCAGAAGTCGCCATATGAGAAAGTTCCATCTTTGGCCATGTTCGCTCTGAACCGTTTGTTCTAATCGTCGTCGGGCAGGCCAGGATACCGTTGAGGCAACATATCCTCAAATAGTTGTTTGCGCATTCTGAGTATCTATTAGTGCATGGGTGAATACATTCATCCGATGGTCCCTCATCACTCAACAGACCCCCACGCACCTCCCAAAATACCACTTCACTTACTACTTCCCGACTGCGCATGCGCAGATTCGCGCGACTTCCGATGAAAACCAGCCAGTCTGACCCACGAGAGCGGCACACTGATACCCCACACGGTTCATTTGGCCAGGGATGGTCCCTCAATCACTCAACAAACCTCCACGAATCCCCAAAATGACTGATTTCTATACTACGGCCAGACTGCGCATGCGCAAAGTGATGAAAACGGACGATACATTAGTCCAGTCGAATCCCACTCACTCACTCACTCACCTACTCACTCACTCACTCACCGTCGTTAGTGCGTCCATGCATTAAGACGGGCGTTGGGGACGCCTCACGGGCGTTGTGCACGCCTCACTCACTCACTCACTCACTCACACTCACTCATTCACTCACACACACGCGCTCCTACATTCACACTCACAGGTAACTCAACCAGGTAGCTGGATGGAAAAATAGGCCGTTATCTACTCCAAACGCACTGCATTGCACCTCCGAATCTCCCGCTTTCGCTGCTACTCCCACTGATGACGTCACAGATGACGTGAACATCCCTGAAATCGGGATGTACACCCCGAGAGCTACAACATGATACCTCCCACGACGCATTCGGACCAAGGATGGACCATCTCTACACCAAATACCTTCCTGCACTGCCCCAAAATGGCCACTTTACTTACTACAACCAACCGCGCATGCGCAGATTGCCGCGACTTGCACTTAAAAACAGGCCATTCTGATTCTACCCCAAACTAGCTTCACTTTGACACCTTCCACGACCCATTCGGAGTCATAGCGGTCAATCTCTACCCCAAACACACCCTCACATACCCCCCAAAATGCCTGCTTTCTATACCACGGCCAGACTGCGCATGCGCAGAATATTGAAAACGGACGAACCATTAGTCCAGTCGGTCTTCAAAATAAGACCTCATACGACACCGTAGGATCATTAGGAGCTCACCTAGACCCCAAAACGTCCACCCAGTATGGACCTATCCCCTCCCGCATAGCCAGTGGGCCTATATGGACCTATATATACACCTACCCGGTACTTTTCGAAAAATTTCACCGCTTAGCTCCGGGACCCCTCCCATCGTGTTTTTCTTGGCGAGACGAGAAAAACAAGACCCCACAACCCATAGTAACACCCACAAAATAAATTGACCTCCCCATTTAGCCAGTATGGAGCTATATGGGCCTATATGCAGACCTACCCGGTACTATTCGAAAAAATTCACCGTTTCGCTTCGAGACCCTTCCCACTGTGATTTTCTTGGCGAGACAGCCGATGGTAATTCTTATATGCGAGTCATAGTTCATGCGTCTATGTGTCCGTGGATGTCCGTGGATGTCCGTGTATGTCTGTTCGAATGATTACTTCCTAACGCTTTGTTGGATTCTTCCGAAATTCGGCATACGCATTGCTTGCGACAAGACGCCAGTCGGTATTGCATTTCAGCAACATCTGCCTGAAGGTGGCGCCACTGGGTCAAAATGGATCTTGCTTCTTTGTGTCCGTGGATGTCAGTTACAAGCGATAACTTCCAAACGCTTTCTTGGATTCTTCCGAAATTCGGCATACGCATTCCTTGTGAGAAGGCGCGATTGCGTACTGGATTTCATTAACATTTGCCTAAAGGTGGCGCCACTGAGTTTCGCTTCTTCGTGTCCGTTCCAGTTAATATGGGTCTTGCTCTCTTTGTGTCTGTGGATGTCTGTTCAAATTCTTCACAGGCGATAATTTTCAAAAGCTTTGTCGGATTCCTTCGAAATTTAGCATATACACTCCTTGTGACCAGACATGGGTTGGTGTTGCGTCTCAGCAAGATCCACCTGAAGGTGGCGCCACTGAGTCTTGTTCCAATCTTCTGTGCATGTCCGTGCTTTCCATTCTAATTCTTCACAAGCGATAACTTTCAAATGCTTTGTCTCATAATTAGGCATTCCTAAATGCGTTTGTCATTTTTTCTTCTTTCTTCCGCTTCTCGCTGTTAGTTTTGAATTTCATGTCGCTTTAAATGAAAGACACCATTTTCTTAAATTTGCTGTCCAGTCCTTCTATTCCACATCATATGATTCACACTAAAGCTTTTGCAGGAACAATATTTTATTTCAGAAGTATAATATGAAATAACCGGCGGAGGAATCCCCGCAGTACCGAACCCGTGTTAGTTTTGAATTTCGTGTAGCCTTAAATGAAGGACAACATTTCCTTCAATTGGGGGGGGGGCAAGGTGGGGAAGCGATTGTGTGAACGTAAAAAAAATATCTCTAGTACAGAGAAAAAATAAAAAAAAATAATCCAAATACGAAGAACGAAGAAAAAAACAATTCGTGAAGAATTCAAGTGTGTCTTTATTAGCTTCCACGCCGTCCTTATTCATGGCCTCCATGTTGTTGCATTCATGATCACGTCATTCTCCATAACAGGGTTGTTTCGACGCACACAGAAGAGCTGAATCCGCTCGAGTTGCGTCCCCTCTTGCAGGCAAGCAATTTATAAGAGAGTGACGGTATGAACGGGAACGTAAATAACGAATCTCACAAAACGAGGAACGCAAAATTATAACTTGGTGGAACAGAGAACAGAGAATTAAAAATAGGAAAATACGGTGAACGTGGAATACGTCAGCTCTCATGTTTTTGTCGTTCCGGAGATTTGGGTAGAAAGTTCAATAGGGGGATAATGCCCCCATGTCTTGTAGGGTTATTTTGTTCAATTTGTGGAGCTAGCACGATCCTCACTTCAGATAGCGTTCATATATGAACCTTTCATAATTTTTCTAGGCTAGAACCCTGAAATTGAGCACTTCGTATTTCCGTGTCAAGCTCTGCCAGAAATGTAAAAAATGGTGACGTCACAGTAATGTAATATTTACGAGATCAATGTTTCATCCGATTTGTCGTTCTCATTTTAAAAATGTACAGTGAATTAATGAACAATATTTGATGCGAAATCAATAGATTTTCACACAAAAGGCGATTTCTTTTACAAAAACTAGAAACACGCAAATTTTCAGTCATACGCTTATAGCCGCCATTTTGAATTTACCCGTTATATTTTCCATTCAGTTGGTTCAAACTAAACCCAAAATCTATACAGTCACAAAGTTTCAGCTCTGAATGTGTGCCGGTATTTGTTTCTAGGGGCACAAGAGAAAAATTTACAAGCTTGGGCGGGCTCCTCCCCCCTCCTCTCGGAGCAAGTCGTGAAGAGAGAGCTGTTTTTATCATACATTCTGGGAGCTTGCATCATTCTATACTTATTCAATGCATTGCCTCATATTTCAGTTTCTAATTTTATATCCCTTACATGTGATATTAACCTACTATTACTTGGTATAAGATGTAGTGTATATTGTATGTACACACACATACCGAATCTCTTGAAATATATTCCTTCGTAATTACTAATAGTTTGATATTATTTTGTTTCAGAAGTACAATATTGAATAACCGGCGGGGGAATCCCCCAGACTGAACCTCTATCAGTTTTGAATTTCGTGTCGCCTTAAATGAAGGACACCATTTCCTTCAATTTTGCTATCAAATCATTCTATTCCAAATCATATGATTTACCCTAAAACTTTCGCAAAAACCATATTTGTGTCAACACATTTAACTTATTATATTAATTAAAACTGAACTTGTGGTGTCCCAGTCTTTACCAGTGCACATAATTATGTAGCATTACACGTGCATGATTGGAAACATTTGTCATTATATTCTTGTATTTGCATACAAATGTGAGGATTTATCCACAAGGATGGTGTCCCATTCCATACTGTAACTGATACCTCTACTCCAACTATTACATTGTTAACAGCTCTGTCAGAAAATGGATTATATAATTCACGTATTATGACACAAAGTTACATCAAGAACGTGCTCCAAATTGCACGGTCAATTGTTTCTAACTATACATGTACATATACGTAATGAGTTGTACATGCTTACTTTGGAAAAGAAATGTGATCTTTATTTCAAGTTTTATAGTTTTCCTCTCAATTCAACCTCAACATCATTGATACAGAAATCATATTTTTATGTATTATTTCAAATACGTGCATTGCCAATGATGTGCAGCCTCAAATGATGTGCCACCGTAAAGGGCTTGATCTTTTTTGCGAAGCTGCATGTTCATTAAAAGCCCTTGGTCGTTCACACCTGACGACCCCACGCCCCTGGTTATCATCTGTTGTTGTCCTTGAAGAATTTACTATTGAGTATTTACTCTTCCGGTGACATTAAGAAAGCTGTCCGGGAAACTGAATACTGGTTCTACATATCCATTGTACATTCAATCGATCGCTTTCCTTAAATGCTTTCGGTGTCACGTCACAGCATTTTATGCGGAAGCTCTGACGACAACCCGAACACCTCAGAGATCGATGTGTTATCGCCACTGGTCTTTCGCATACCGCTATTCCTCACTGATTTCGTACTGGCCCTGGATTTATTTGAATATCATCAGCGCGTAAGGGTCTCGAAATGTCTGCATGAAACTTGTCTTGCGTCAGGTCCTCGTATATTTAGTATCGTTGTTGGTTGAACGATCCATGCGTTCATGTTGAAGCAATAGATCAGTTTTTTCGTTGGCGGGCGTATGTGACGTAACATCGTTTGGTGGGGCACAGTTCAGCTCTGCAATTCCAACATTAGGCGACAGGTATTCAGCGGGAGCACTCTGTTTGCCGATTTCAGGTGGTAAAAGGCAGAAATTGAAGGCAACAACAGAAAGTACTGCACAGAGTTGAGAGCGGTAATGAGCACTCCTTTGCCTCATTAGACACATGTCGAGATCTTGGGGGCACGGTTTGTCCAGTGGTTAACATCTCGGACTCTCGCCAATGCGGCCCGGGTTCGATTCCGCATGGCGTCGTCTCGGTCGTATGTGAGATTTAATTGGGTTTCTGGTCCCACGCCGTGCTCGTGGGTTTCCCTCCGGGTTCTCCGGCTTTCCTCCCACACCACAAAACCAGATGTATGATTGTGAGATATGTTTCTGTGTATGAATGTGCTCGGCCCAGTGGAAGATTGGCTTATAGCCAAACTGGCTACCGAGGGTAAAGAAAGATCATTATTATTTTTGACAACATGACAAAATTAAAAACTCCAATGTTTGCACGATATGTGTCCAGGTCGATCATATTGCACAGCAGCGGTATCACAGTACATTTTTAAATCTGTCCATGTAAAAAGTTAAAACCACTGATCTTAAAAGATGAGAGAGAACTTGCTTTCTGCTAGGAGCTGTCTAAGTCTAAGCATGGAATAAGAATATATGCTAATATGACTGGGTATGTCATGCTAATGTGCAATAGGCAAATGAACACATAAAACGGCTTGTCTGAATGGGGTCTTCATCGAAGCACAGCCAGCTCCGACCGCGCGTACTAGTATACCATTTATTCACTTAATTACGAGTGAATATGAGCAATTTAGATTTAAAATGTGTTCATCAGTAAAACTGATCGTTAATTAGCTAACAGTGATTGAGAATATCGTAAAAAATAAGTTATTATGCCAATGTATATAATATGAAATATGTATATATTTATCTCCTTATATCGCTTTGTGGAGTGAGTTTCAATGAAAATGTATTTCCACGAGAACAATGAAAACCATTGATTGAATGATGCTTGTTATAGCGTACATACTTAATTCTGCTTGATGCAGACCTGCGCATGCCTATCTTTAAAACGTTGCTTCTTCGTCTTTTTCAGACGCTGGTCTGGATGGCATCGTCAGTGGTTTAAATTGTCACGGCTTATTCATGCCAAAACTTGCATTATGCATGTAGATTGTATGCACGGAGGGGTGGGTCGCTCCTCTCTTACAGGAAACCAGATTGTGTTTGTGTATACTACAATTGTCTTTTTGAATTTGGTGCTAATACTGTTGTATAGAATAGGTCTTTTGATTATGGACGCGGATATTCTTTAATGGACGACGGCTGAATTATCAATGACGGACCAGACGCTTGTAATCCGTCACCTTGACTGGAGATGCTTGGCGCACTGATACGGACACAGGTTTTCAGAGCTTTTACACGCTATTTTACATGTATCTGTTTATTTTTTGTTTGTTTTTTTCCTGAGCGGCGTCCGGTGTCGATGAAGGTTACTCCGTAAGGTTTTTTTTATATTCGGATCTCAATCGTATTCCCATCATTCATGGTGTACCGGTATGTACTGTACGAGGTCCATCATTCATGGTGTACCGGTATGTACTGTACGAGGTCCATCATTCATGGTGTACCGGTATGTACTGTACGAGGTCCATCATTCATGGTGTACCGGTATGTACTGTACGAGGTCCATCATTCATGGTGTACCGGTATGTACTGTACGAGGTCCATCATTCATGGTGTACCGGTATGTACTGTACGAGGTCCATCATTCATGGTGTACCGGTATGTACTGTACGAGGTCCATCATTCATGGTGTACCGGTATGTACTGTACGAGGTCCATCATTCATGGTGTACCGGTATGTACTGTACGAGGTCCATCATTCATGGTGTACCGGTATGTACTGTACGAGGTCCATCATTCATGGTGTACCGGTATGTACTGTACGAGGTCCATCATTCATGGTGTACCGGTATGTACTGTACGAGGTCCATCATTCATGGTGTACCGGTATGTACTGTACGAGGTCCATCATTCATGGTGTACCGGTATGTACTGTACGAGGTCCATCATTCATGGTGTACCGGTATGTACTGTACGAGGTCCATCATTCATGGTGTACCGGTATGTACTGTACGAGGTCCATCATTCATGGTGTACCGGTAGGTACTGTACGAGGTCCATCATTCATGGTGTACCGGTAGGTACTGTACGAGGTCCATCATTCATGGTGTACCGGTAGGTACTGTACGAGGTCCATCATTCATGGTGTACCGGTATGTACTGTACGAGGTCCATCATTCATGGTGTACCGGTATGTACTGTACGAGGTCCATCATTCATGGTGTATCGGTATGTACTGTACGAGGTCCATCATTCATGGTGTACCGGTATGTACTGTACGAGGTCCATCATTCATGGTGTACCGGTATGTACTGTACGAGGTCCATCATTCATGGTGTACCGGTATGTACTGTACGAGGTCCATCATTCATGGTGTACCGGTATGTACTGTACGTCCATCATTCATGGTGTACCGGTATGTACTTCGTACGAGGTCCATCATTCATGGTGTACCGGTATGTACTGTACGAGGTCCATCATTCATGGTGTACCGGTATGTATTGTACGAGGTCCATCATTCATGGTGTACCGGTATGTACTGTAATGAGGTCCATCATTCATGGTGTACCGGTATGTACCGTACGAGGTCCATCATTCATGGTGTGTACCGGTATGTACTGCGCGCAATGGGTTTCACGGCTCGGCTGGCCTGATCAGCAATAAACCCTGTAAAGCAATTGAGTTTTGTGCGAACATAAATAATTGAACATTTTTGAGTGCATCCCGAATTAAATTACAGCACTATATCGTTCCTTGATCATTTGCCTTCCCTGTAGCAGGGATGCTTCGAAACTCCTGCTTCCTAAATGACGTCTTCCTGATTCCGAAATCCAAGGTTTCACATATTTAGTTAGGCCAGTTTTGCTTCCTGTATCGAGTTCAACTTTTAGTTTGTCGGAGATGATCATGGTTGGTACATCAACCAGGGGATGGGAAATGGTAGTCGAGAGTGATGCTGTTACTGATCGGTCATGGTGTACCGGTATGATTGTCATAGTCATATCACTGTAGTTCAGGAAGGAACATATCCCTGGCTTACTACACCTGGCATGCCTTGAATTGGTAATTGTTGAGACGAAAGTGTCCAGTGGCTCGTTGTAGCTGGAGTTATGTCCACTGGTTTCTCCAACTGGGACACATGTTGGACTTCCGTAATTGTACTCCTGCGAGTTGGTACCTCGTTCTGTGGGAGTGCATGTGTGAGCTCATTTTTCTGGGGTTCGGCACTGTAGGTAAAAGCACGATTTTGGTCCTCCATGTATTGCATGGAAGGCAGCTGGTATGGTCGAAGGCCTAAGATTGGGTTACATATTGCTCTCAGATTTCGTACAAGCTGGCAGAGACCTTCTGGATTCAGGTGGATACTATCCGCCTTCATGTGGGATCTGACTTTAATATGGGAATTGTCACTGAAGTAAACCTTCTCAGACTTGCATAGTATGCTCAGACTATGATTGAAGTCTGCTACCCTTGATACAGAGTCCTTGAATAGGGAGAGGGTCAAGACCATTATATCATTTTCTGGAAAATTTCCTTTAGTTACTTCAGGAGAGTTATCGCAGTGTTTGGTCATACACTCTTTCCCAACAGTCAACAGTGAACATCTTTTTTAACTTTCTTCGCACTTTGGTGATTTTATGCAGTTTTATCGTAGTTTTAGATTAGTACCGCTAGGATTCATAATGTAGTTTATCAAGTATCGTATTTTATTATCCAGTCGTGCCTTTTAAAGTATTTTTTACTTCCGCTTATCATACAAGTTTCAGCGAGCTAGCTTTTTCTTTTTCTCTGTTCACGTATCGCACTGGTCGCCATCTTGGTTAATTTTTGCTCAACTTATGTGAAGCCTTCAACGATCCAGCCTTTGACCTCATCGATTCCAAGAAGACAACCCATTACTAAACCTGTGGATTATCGATCAGAATTTCATCAAAATTCCACACCCAGAAGCGGTAAATACGAGTTCACGTCAGGACGTGCAATGTGCAACGACATCAACAGATCAACAGATTCGTGGTTCAGATATAACATGGTAACATGCACACCAAGAACAAGGTAGGATCTACCCATACTTTATTTATCCTGTACCCTATCTCTTCCTCGAAATGTCTTCGCTCAAGACCTCGGAAATCCCAGAGCTGCTTCATTACAACCATCTCAGGACATCAGGTACTCAAGACTCCCTCCTCCACCACTAAACCCAATACAACAATGAACAGACAAAAATCCTATGTCTTAAACATCTCGAAAGCCTTGGAAAAGCAGTTGCCAGCAACCCCACCCAGGAAGATGTCACCTCACTCATGCCACCCTCTACACGTACCAGCCTAGAGCATAATACTGAGCTGCCCAGTTCTGCGGTCTCTTTTTTAGAGATCCGCCTCCAACAAAGCCAAATAACAATCAACAAAGAATCTGTAGGACCAACTGTGAACACCTCAAATATTAAACTATTAACCCTGATCTGTAAGAGTATCTTACCTAACGCCGACTGTGTACACAACCTACTGCGACAAACTGATATTGCCTGCATAAAGGAGCACTGGGTTTTAAACTTCCAGCTGCATCTTTTAAAGACCTTCAATGCAGCCTTTCGATGTAAAAGTAAAGCAGCCGATGACCTCAATCCAATCAGCCCAACGCAGAGACCATGAGGATTTGGCGGTGTGTGTATTTTATGGAATAGTAGTATTGACCATCTTGTAAGCCCACTGTCCGATGGTGGAACCCAGATCCAGATGATCGAGGTTCGCACCATACCCAAACCATTACTCTTTATCTGTGTATACCTGCCAACCAGAAGCTCTGCCACTTACACTGCAGATTATCAAGATAACCTGGACCAGCTCCACGAGATTCTTGACAACTATGAAGATAGCCATCACGTGTGTATAATTGGAGACTTTAATGCTGATATTACCTCAACTGCTCCAAACAGCACTGAGGGCCCAACATTCATGCACGATAACGGCAGGGATTCATCAACGATTGATTATATCCTGTTTCCCCCGGGCCGATGCTCACAGGTCTGTACGGGACACCACATCGCCTGAACAAGATATTTAGTAATACTTCTGACCATTATCTGGTTAAGCTTTCAGTAAAGCTATCAGTACCACAATACTGTACCCCTGTGATGCCATTAGATGTCACCAACAACCCCAGGCTCCGGTGGAACAAACTTGATCAAGCTCAGTATCGAGAACTACTAGCCATATCCGATTTGATGCATATTACGGTGCGCCCAGCATATTTGACCTACATCTCCTGTACAACAAAATTTGCATGGCACTAATGGAGGCGATTCCATCACCAATGCGCTCCCCAATGAAGGCACCAAGACGACTCAGTTTGGAATGATTCCATATACCATGCAGTACAACAAAAGAAAGCTGCCTTTTAGAACTGGAAGAATTTAGGATCTCATTCTAACTCTGATCACCCTGCAAATTTTGAACCACGACAGAGCAAGAAACGACTGCGACAGGAACAGAGTGGCGGTCGATATCATACGGGACTCCAACATGGAGAAAATAATAGAGGCCAGAGAAAATGACCAGGCAACTTTCTTCAAATTAGTGAAGATCCAACGAGCAACCAAATCGGTCCCCATCAGTAGCCTCTTTGTGGAGGATACCTGTTACCCAGAGGGCGACATCCTTAAAGGCTGGCATGAACACTACCAAGCTTTCAACCCCATCTCTGAACCCAAAATTCAACTCTATCTACAACTTCGAGCCTTGGATCAAAAATTGGTCAAACCAACTGTTTGCTCACCAACTTGTGCAGACGATGTCGCCTTGATGGCTGATAATGATCTTGACCTCCAAACTCTCCTTTTCTTAATCGAGGACTACAGCTCCAATGAAATATATAAAATCCAATCCATAACACGCAGCTTCGCAAAAAGATCGAGCCCTTCAGGGTGTCACATCATTTGAGGTTGCAGATCATTGGCAATGCACATCATTTAATATAACAATACATTTACTAAGAAATATTTCTATATTAGTGATGTTGAGGTTGGATTGAAGGAGGAACTATATTATATAACTTCCAATAAAGAATACATTTTTTTCGAAAGTAAGCTTACACATCCCATTGCATAGATCTGATGAATACATGTATAGTTAGGAACAATAGGTGTGCAATTTGGAGCACGTTCATGGTGTAACTTTGTGTGATGATATGTGAACAAACAAAGCTAATAACAATGCAATAGGAGTAAATCTATCATTTCCAGTATGCAATATGAGACACCAGCACTGTGGTAAACCCTCACATCTGTATGCAAATAAAAGAATACAATGACAACTGTGTCCAATCATACTGTAATGCTCCATAATAATGTGCACTGGTAAAGACTGAGACATCACAAACTGATTCAAACTCAGTTTTAATTAATATAGTAAGTTAAATGTGTGGACACAGATATGGTTGTGCAACAGCTTTAGGGTCAACCAGAATTTGATAGCAAGATTTAAGGAAATGGCGTCCTTCATTTAAGGCGACACGAAATTAAAAACTAACAGAATTCGGTACTGCAGGATTCCCCCGCCGGTTATTTTGATATTGTACTTCTGAAATAAAATAATGTCGCCAAACTATTAGTATAAAGGAATATCCTGTAGGTGATTTGGTATGTATGCCTGTATATACAATGTACATCGCATCTTATGCCTAATAACAGGTTAGTATCACATATAAGAGATATAAAATTAGAAATTGAAATATGAGGGTATGGAGTTGGGCAATGCATTGAAGTTAGGAGACCTAGGTGAGGCCGAGAAGCTGTGGACAGGAATTTTCTGAGTCCACAACTTTAACATTTACTTGGTCCTGGGGTCCCAGGGGCGAGGACATGCTCCCCGAGGGTAGTGGGTGGGTTCAATATGTGTAGCCCGATGTAAGCATTTGGAACAGATGAGAGTTCGGGGGGTCGGGCTGGCCTTAGTTTAAGAGACATAGAAAATTCCTGTCCACAGCTTCTCGGCCTCACCGAAGTCCAAAACTTTAACATTTATTTGGTCCTGGGATCCCAGGGGTGGGCACATGCTTCC
The DNA here is from genome assembly GCA_036873755.1 of Hanleya hanleyi. Taxonomy (NCBI): domain Eukaryota; kingdom Metazoa; phylum Mollusca; class Polyplacophora; order Lepidopleurida; family Hanleyidae; genus Hanleya; species Hanleya hanleyi. The sequence goes on from JAVTVY010047972.1 coordinate 14,687, forward strand.
AGAGGATGGTGGATTGGATTCAAATGCTGTAGCCCGATGTAAGCATCAGAAATATGAGGGTTCGGCAGTCGGGCAGGCCTTAGGATCAAACTTTAACATTTACTTGGTCCTGAGGAAAAATTTTCTAAGTTCAAAACTTCAACATTTACTTGGTCCTGCAGATAGACAGACAGATGGACATCATTGTTTCACCTATATCGAGCTTTCCGCAGATAAAGCTACGGGCTCGATAAAAAGTGCTATCCTGTCAAACGCAAGAAGCAATTCACCGTTAGAGATGGGGAATCAGGATCTCCCTACACCAGAAACTTCAAAGCATCTTGGTATTATTCGGGATAAAACACTGATCTCCGTTAAGATCAATGTGGAAGAGAATATCTTCAAAGCAAGGCGAGTCCTATACTCACTGATGGTTCGGGGTCTTCACGGCCGTAACGGCTTTAATCCCACAACATCCTGCCACCGGCTTGACATTTATTTAATTCCCGGTAATGCTACATGGCTTGGACGTGACCCCGCCAAACATCAAGGAAACTGATTCTCTGGAACGTTTTTAAAAAAAAGACATTAAGGGAAATCCTCTCCCGTCCCACTAGGGTTGCAGATCCAATGCCATATGTCCTTGCAGGGATCCTACCATTGATTGCAAAGCTTCACCTGCGGGTTCCCTCCTTCCTGTGGAATATCTGCGCTGATGAAAAGATCATTGAGCATGACATTGCCGTTCGACAAGTAGCAACAAAGGGCCTATCCTGCACTACTTTGCCAATGTAAGACAGATTCTTGCTAAATATGCTCTGCCTTCGATCAAGATAGGTTAGCCAACTATTTTGAAACATGTACTAATTTGACAATGGGAATATATGAAGTGACAATTGTAGCATATGCGGATGTATTTTGTTTTGGGGTAAAGCGTTTTATCGTTTCACCCAAAGTGCGTTTCAGACCGTGGTGTATTTTTATATGAAGCATGGGGTTATATATAGAGAGCCCATATTTCGACACTTCACCGTAATACCAACTCTTGTTTTCAGGGCCTGTGGTTGAATTAAGCTTTATTTTATACGGCAGGCATTCTATAGTTCAAGCAAATATACTATATGGATGAGACAGTACATGTAAATTGCCCAGTATCTCTATGAACCTTGATTAAAAGGACAAGACAGAGCTGTGCTGTTGATATCTGTGAATTGATGCATACATTTATTTTATCATGATTAGAAAAACGCTGGATATTCTTCCATTGAACATATACATATGCACAAGGTAATTTCATGACCTTCCTAAATTGGAGAATGAGGAGACTTTAATAACAAACAAACTAATCCCGGACACGTACTGTAAAGTTTGATTCAATGGTGAGAGAAATTGTGGAATGCCATTACATACCACCTAATTCATGCAGCAGATATATGTACATGCTATAATATTTCATTTTCACTCCATATTTTATACATGGGCAATGTTTGCTTAAAGCTAATATTGTACAGGTCTGTCCAGCACATAAGTTACTGAATCTAATTCATTCTTCAATATGAAACATTTAAAAACAATGTTGGTGTTTGTTATCAAATCAAACCTGCTATCACTAGTGCCAATATTCCTCCATTTTGGAGATCTCCTGCAAAGAAATTATCTCCCCTGATCGTCTCGTCGATCGTCCGCTAGGTGGCGTGCTCTCCGCGCATGCCCTTCCTCTTTTTCCCATGCTGTGCAAGACCTGTTTTGTGTCAAGGCCGAGCAATGAGGGGAGGATGGGTTGGGCAAATCAACATTGATAGCAGGTTTGATTTGATAACAAACACCAACATTGTTTTTAAATGTTTCATGTTTGTGTCTCAAATCTCAACCTGCTATCACTAGTGCCAGACTCCCAACAGAGGAGGTTGGGTAGCCGGTCTTGTGACTTGCTTTTGGGGTTGAGCGGAGCACGCCTTGTTCTGATTTTAAAATCTAGTATGCCTAGTAATATCCAGATAATTCCCGTGTCGTATAGAGGCGTAGGGAGTAAAAGGAATTACAAGTAATACGGCGAGAGGTGGACTCTGTTCCTACCCTTTGCTCGTATACTTGGCTAGATAATCAGATGCCATCGTGATGCCTTGAAGTCCCTTCGTCTCCGACATGGTCTGTCTTTCATGCTTACCGAATTGTCGGGATCTTGCTTGCTTGAGCGGCGCCCCCCCCTCTTTTCTTGATGGAACTAGTGGACTATACGTTGGGCTGCTGCTATCGGCCCTAACGTAGTCACCCTGTCTGTTTGTACAGACATGTCCCTAAGATAAAAGTCTGCGAAGGTAGAGTTTACAGTCCAGGCACAGGCTTAGACGATATCGTCCAGTGACAAATTTTTCCAGAGTGGCCAGGACGTTGCAATAGCTCTAATCTCATGAGATGATGCCTTCGACAACAGGGGAGGAGCATCGATGGCGAGTTGATATGTCCAGTGTATCGTCTTCCTCAACCAGGCTGCAACTGTGTTTTTAGTAATGTCTGCAGACGCTCCCGGCTGTAGAGATAGAAACAGGAGACGTCTGGACCCTCTAGTAGAGTCTGTTCTCTGTAAGTAGCATCGTAGAGCTCTCACTGGACACAAGAGTCTGTCATTCTCCAGTGGGCCCACGAAGTCTGTAAGTGCTGGGATCTGATATAGTCTCTGAGCACATGGTCCCAGACGTGTTGATTCATTCTTGGCGATGAATTCCGGAATTGGACGAAAGGATATCGTTTTCCAACCTGCGGTCCATGCCAGGGAACTGCGTTCCAATGCGTGAAGTTCCGAAACTCTAGTGGCCAGAGCAAACGCTGTTAAGAAGACTGTCTTGTAGGACAGAGCCTTGATTGTAGCCGACTGTAACGGTTCAAATGGTGGCTGCAGAAATGCACTGAGTACTACTCCAAGGTCCCATTTCGGTAGTAGTTGTCTTGTCCGGCGGGACTGTAAGGCGAAAGACTGGAGAAGAGCCGCAACGTTAATATCGTGTCCAATATCGATTCCTGAAGTCAATTTTAGGACTCGTGATAACGCAGAACGGTATCCTTCTATGGTGCTTAGCTTGAATTCTTTGTCTCGATGCAGGTGTAGTAGGAAGTCAGCTATCATTGGAACAGAGGCAGTGTCGGGATCGATGTCTCTGGTCCCACACCAGGTACAGAAGTAGGCCCATTTAGCCTGGTAAAGTCGAGAGGTGGATGATCTGTTTGATGTCGCCATCGCCTCTGTAACTGGTCTTGAAAAACCTTGGTCTGCAAGGGATCTCCTGATAATCTGCAGACGTGAAGGTTGAGCCACTGTGGATCGTGGTGCAGAATGTCGTGCCGTTGGTCTAATAGTCGGCGCCACTGAGGTAGCTGGCGAGGGGAGTCGGTGAGGAGCTGAACTAATGACGGGAACCATGGGCGATGTGGCCACCACGGTACCACTAGCAGGATAACACTGTTGTGCTCTGTTATCTTGTTCAAAACTGCCTGAATAAGCGCTATCGGTGGAAATGCGTAAGCGATCAGGTTGTCCCAGTTGATAGACATAGCGTCGACTGCCCAGGCTTGCGGGTCGAGCATCGGACTGACGAAGATCGGTAACTGAGTGTTGTCCCTTGTTGCAAACAGGTCTACCAGGGGCTGTTCCCAGGTTGATGCCACCTGACGGAAAGCCTCTGTGTGGAGGTGCCACTCCGTCTGCAAAATCTTGTCCGGACGAGAAAGGCTGTCTGCAATGACGTTCAAGTGACCGGGTACGTGTCGTGCTCGGATCCGGCATTGATGAATCTGTGCCCAGGTGAAGAGAGACCACGTCTCCTGGAACATCAGTCGGGACTTCGTCCCCCCCAACTTGTTGATGTAGCTTACTACTGTCATGTTGTCCGATGCGATCATGAGAGACTTGCCGAACAGTTGAGGGCTCCAGTGGACGAGTGCCAGTTTCACTGCTGCCATTTCCAGCACATTGATGTGTTGTGTCCTCTGTTGTGGAGACCACCTGCCGGATATCTTTAATTCTCCCAGGTGGGCTCCCCAGCCCGAGAGTGATGCGTCGGAGAATAGGTTCTTGTCCGGCGTTGCCCAGCGGAGTGGAATTCCGGACATGACATTCTCCCTGGACTGCCACCATTCCAGGAATTGATGCAGATACCGAGGAACTGGAACTCGGGGGTTGATAGCTGGAGCTCGCAGATATGGCTGCAGATGAAACTGTAGCGGGCGTAGTTGAAGCCGTCCGTACTGCGTCAGATCCTGAGTGGATGTCAGCAATCCCAACAGGCTTTGCCAAAGACGTAAGTGTTGTGATGGGGATGATAAAAATCTTCGGCTGACAAGCTGAATTTTTGTCCAACGGTCTTCTGGGGGCAGAACAATCCGCATCTGCGTGTCGAATACTGCCCCGATGTACTGTCGTCTCTGAGCGGGTTCGAGTTCCGACTTCGTTGGGTGTGGGATAAACCCGAGATACTTCAGGACTTGAATGACGAACTGTATCTGGGACTTGAGTACTGACTTCTCTGACCCCCAAACCAGGATGTCGTCGATATATGCCTCTATGTTGATACCCCTTAGGTGAAAGAAGGCCATGATTGGTGATGTGACTCTTGCAAAACACCAGGGGGCGATGGAGATGCCGAACGGTAGGACCTGCCACTCGAACCGTCTCCCGGCGATGATGAATCGGAGATACCGACGATGCCGTTGATGAATGGGGACATGAAGGTAGGTGTCCTGGAGGTCGATGGAGGCTAGCCAGTCCTCCGGTTGTAGGCGGGACCGCAATGATGGAACTGATGTCATTTTGAAGTGTGGAGGCGGTGCCAAAGTGTCGTTGAGACGACGCAAATCTATAATCATGCGAAGCTGATCTGTGTCCTTCTTGGGAACGAGGAAGACCGGACTGTAAAATCCCAGACTCTCCTCTTCCACGGGTAGTTCTCGGACAGCGCCCTTGTCCAATAACACCTGGACTGACTCCAATAATGTCTGCACATGTTCCGGACGAACTGGAAGGCGTGATGGTTTGGGTCTGGTGATGAGCTTGGGGTACTCTAGAAAAGTGAGGAAAACTCCATCTCTGAGTGATCTGGTGACCCACTTGTCGTCCGTAATAAGTTTCCAGTTCTGCCAGAAGATCTGTAGACGTCCGCCCACAACCGGATGACTGAGTTCTTGAAAATCGGGAAAGATGAAATGATGATGGATTAAAAGCTGAGGCTGGGAACCGTCAGTTCCGATGGTCGGGCTTTCCTCTGCCCCGATCGGAAGACTTTCCTCCTCTGGCACGAAACTGTCTTTTCCCGTAGGAACGAAAATTAGGCTGGCTGTCTTGCTTGGGTAGACTGCCTGAGTCCTGGCGGGAAGACTGTCCAGACCGTCCTCCTCTGGTGGACTTGCCTTGGCCTTGGCCTTTGCCCTTGCCTTTGCCTTTGCCTTTCCCGTGAACTAAGGCGCCGATGATGCGGGAAGTCTTCTCGTCATTGACGGCAGGCATGACCGTGGAAATGGCCTGATTGAAGAGATACTTGGATGACAGGGGTTGTTGTGCCAACTCGGTCTTTACTGATTCCAATACCTCGGACTTGGGATGTTTCAGGTATCCTGCACGTCGGGCTTGTACCATCGTGGCATACGTAAAGGCCCCCGTCTCCATAATATCAGCATTGGACTTGTTCATCGAGTCGACAAAGGCGCTGAGGAAATCCATCTTGGGCCGTGAGAAAGTCAGGGATCCGTCCTTATGTCTCACATCTGGGTCCTGGATCACCCTAGAGATAGCTGTAAGGAACCAGTCCGCGTAAGACGTGATTCTGTGTTGTGTCAACATCATGTCTTCCACCGCACAGGCCTGCTTCTGTTGAAGTGCCACTGCTGGCGTCTTGGAAAAGTTCAACAGTCTGTCCAGATCCGGATCGGACTTCGGCGGCTTGAACGGTAGAATGTCTCCGTGCAGCGTGTAAGTTTTATAAGGTCCGGGTTTCTGGAAGGATGACGAAGTCTTCATTTGTCGATCCAGTGCATCGTACAAATTGGCCGCCGCCGGTGATGGTGCGCAGGTTGCTGCAGCATCCTCAGAAGGCTTGTTTAACCCGTACAGAGATGCCGCTGTCAGTCTTCTCCGTTTCCGTGGGTGATCAAGAGACTGCCTCTCCTCGCCGTCCACCGGCCTGGGCATCTCCGGAACTAGAGTGTAGACTGCCGCTATCCTGGCCTTGAAAGGTAATACATCCTTGTCCTCTATCTCCGCTTGTCGGTGAGAAGGAGAATCCCCGTGAGACGAGGATGCCGAGGAAGCAGACCGCCGTGAATGATCCTCGTTGTTCGAATCTGATTCAGCGTCGCTAGAAGACTGGGATCGTGTCGCCTCATGGACCTCCGGTGAAGGAACCACTGTAACGGCAGGAAGCTGTGTCGTCGGAGGATGACTGTGCTTTTTGCTCAGACTTGATTTTAAGGGTACTGCAGAACTAGCAGGCTGATCCCTGGATCTGGATCCGGAAGGGTGATCTACGGGTCCCTGTTCATGTCTGGGCTTCCGTGTATCCCGATGCTCCGGATTACGGGGTTCCTGGTTCTCTGTAATCGTCGGAGAAGAACGACGGTGGTAGTCAGTAAACGTCCGTTCTTCGCAGTCCGTGCGGCGTGCGTGCTGACGGGAACCCGGGGAACGGCTTCTAATTCGTCGGGTATAACGTCGCTCCGGAGTACGGTCTCTGCCGTAGTAATCCCGATGGTCTGGGTTAGGCGAAGGACTCTGACGTCTGGGACGGTCTCTCTCCTGATGTCGACATTCAGGATAAGAATCCCGAACATAAAGCGGTGTACGGCTCCGTCTACGGGCTCTGCGTACGATAGTCTCGGGTTGCTGTTCCGTTGTACGGGTCCGAGAAGTTTCAGAAGCCGACTCACGGCGCTCTGGATGAGTCCGTTCTCTATGGGTCCGTGCCTTGCTAGAAGCGGACTCCCGGTGTTCTGGATAGGTCCGTTCTCCCCGAGTCCGTGACCTCTCAGGTGTAGTTTCACGGCGCTCTGGATAGGTCCGTGATGCCTTTCGCTCCAGGGTACGGCTCCGGGCTGTAGTCCCGTCCTGAGGTGCTTTAATGCTGGAATCCCGGTGCTCTGTATAGAGCCGTGACTTCCCGGAATCCCGGTGCTCCCTGTAGATCCGTGGCTTCTCGGACTCCCGGCGTTCTGTATACGGCCATGACGTCTCCGAGCTGTGGTCCCGGCGAGCTGCGTAAGGCCGTGCTGTGCTGGTGCCGGGCTCTGGTGATCGAGTCCGTGACCTAGGTTCCAGGGCTGTGTCTTTATCGGCCGTGCCGGTCTGTGCCTCCGGGGTACGGCTCTTGGATGGGTCCCGGTTTTCCACCGGGTCCCGGCTGGAAGACTTGTCTTTCTTGGGTCGTGGAGACTTGGATAGGCAGGAGCTGATATCCGAAGAGTGTCCCAGATCCGTAACTGTAACAGGGCTTCCCAGTAGACTCCGTGGGGCCGTTCTCCCTGGTGAACCTGAAGTAGACCGTGGGGCCGTGACTTGAGCCGAACTGGTCTGAACTTTAACTTGTGGCGATTCCATAGGTTGTGCGACTGTACCGCTGGGTTGTATACACGGGCTTGCAGTCGATAAAGGTGAGTCCTCGTTCAGCGCTAAGTCGTTGAAGAGGGCTTGATTAACCTCTAGTTTCTCGGCTGGACCTTTCCTCTGGTCGCCTGCTGCCTTCAGGAGTTGACAGCGTCGTACTGCAGCATAGCTAATCCAGGTCACGTCGTCCCAGCCTGCACATTCTGCACATGTAACCCGCCTGTAGCAGATCTGTGCCCTGCATTTAAAACAGAATGAATGCGAATCTCTTACGGGCCAAAACTGACAACATGATTCACATCTCTTACTATTCTTGATAGTTTGGGTGACTACGTTAGCCATACTGACTTACGGGAGATGAAGAAAATAACCCTAGGGTGCGTCTAGAACAACCAAAAAGTTACTGTTTACAGGAGCTCTCTTCCAAACACGTCTTGCTACCAAGACTGCAAAGGAAAAAGAGGAAGGGCATGCGCGAGGAGCACGCCACCTAGCGGACGATCGACGAGACGATCAGGGGAGATAATTTCTTTGCAGGAGATCTCCAAAATGGAGGAATATTGGCACTAGTGATAGCAGGTTGAGATTTGAGACACAAACACCTATTTTCTCATGTACGAGTAATTCTGTTCGATTTGAAAAGTACTTCTGGCATACAAAACACTTGAAATTATTTGTTGCATTATATTTTGTATGATGCCTCAATGAACTGGGATCTCAATTCAAAAACTGAAAATTTGAAGGGTTTCTCTTATGTGTGTAGTTGGCACAAATTGTCATGCACATCTGAACACCCACACTGAACACTTGAAGGGTTTCTCTTATGTGTGTAGTTGGCACAAATTGTCATGCACATCTGAACACCCACACTGAACACTTGAAGGGTTTCTCTCATGTGTGTAGTTGGCACAAATTGTCATGCACATCTGAACACCCACACTGAACACTTGAAGGGTTTCTCTTATGTGTGTAGTTGGCACAAATTGTCATGCACATCTGAACACCCACACCGAACACTTGAAGGGTTTCTTTCCAGGGCGAGTTCTCTTTGTGTTTATTCAGATTCATCTGTTGTGCACATCTGTACTCTCCAGTGTGAGTTCGTTCAGAAAATATATACACAAGCAGGGGTTATTTTAGACACTTTTCCTTTATATAACTCAATTTCAAAAAGATGAAAAACTCAAAATAAACAACAAAACTCAATTTTTTCGGGTTTTTCATCGCATGCAGTCTGGAAACTCAATTTTTTTATCTTTTTAGTAGGACACTTACAATAAATAAATTCGCGACAATTTTTCATCGTGAATGAACATGTCAGTAATGTTATGAAGCTCATCAAGCAAAGTTGTGTGTCATACATAGCTGCATACAAGTTTGTTTGCTATCCAACTGTGATTGGCCGATTATATTTTGGCTAAAGATGTTAAGTAGAAATACTTCCCTCAGAGATAGCTTCATTTAATTAAAAAATGAGCGCGAATAAAACAAGAGAGTTTTAAAATCCAAGTTATCTCGGGAAGTTCTATTTGGTCGATTATTTTGGGGGTGGAGGAGAGTACTTTAGTTCTGGATTGTGATAGGCCAAAAGTGAAAATATTTTCCCTGCAAATAGCTTACTTTAGTTTAAAAAATCTATACTTATAGTCAAGAAATAAAAATTGTCCCTTGTCCATTTCCATGAGTTAACCAATCCTTGACAAAGTTGGGGGTTGAGTATTGTAAGTGTCTGGGTATTTGTAAGTGACAGGAAAGAAATGAAGAAATAAATGGCAATAAAAATGTTAATAAGAGACGTAAAAAATAAAGCAATGGTGGTTGTGAAGTTTTGTGGATTTCACGAAAAAAATCCAATGCTGCTTGGTAAACGCAGATAAATGGCCAAAAATTGCAAATTAAACTCAATATGCACCCTATTTTGTAGTATGTGGTGTGGAACTTGTTTACAAAACATACTGGGGTTTCAGAAATTTCCATCGGGTTGAAACAAAATTATTCATAAAAACGTATATTTTGTATGTTATAGCATATGCCCCCGCATGTAGATCCCCAGTTGCGCAGGAGAGAGTGTGGATCTTTTGTTTTTACACCAATCTGCAGTGCTCACTTTGTGTATTTATTCCCAAATGGTACATCAGCTGTATTTTGGGGAATGTCTGTTTTGTTCGTTTCTTGTTTCTGGGGAAACGTCTTTCAACATCACACGCATCCAAGTGAATCCGAAATGTCGACTGAGAGAGAAAATGCTTGCCCGTTGTCTTGGTTCCGAACTTAACCGAAAAAAACCGGAGATTGACGGACAGCGTGTCTCGGAGACCAGACTCATAAGCCACAGCAGTATGACAGCAGTGGTTCCCGAGTGGACTAAAAAAGAGGGGACGTAACTTTGAAATATCAAAATGGCGGACTAGTTCGATCGTCGAAAGCATCGCCAACAATTTGCTTTGAAATGAGAAACGTTCAGGACAATGTCTTTATCGGACTTGTACGACTGAAATGAGAACAGTTCAAGACCAGACGTCCTTATCGGAGCTATACGATTGAATAATAAAGGTACACAAGTTATCTGTCTGCACATCAGTTACAAATCCTGTGTGCTTATCTCGACTCTAGTGGCGTGGCTGGTCACACGTTTTTTTTTCTTTCTCGCGGGGGTTTTGGGG
>JAVTVY010047973.1:0-25000 GCA_036873755.1 Hanleya hanleyi
AGGATTCCTAATGCCTACCCTACTTCGTAGGTCTACACTGCCATGTAGGGCACGAGTGGACTCAATTTATCATTTTATTCTACGAAGTCGGAAGCTTCACGTATTTGGAACGCCTTACCTCTTACTCTAAAGTGTCATGTCTATCCCGCTTAGAGCTCAATCTTCGATAACACTTTAGTGTCTACTGTTTAGCAATAAGACTATCGAAGGTGCATTCAAATTTTGTCGTCTTTCATCGACATTGCACATAATTGCAAAGCTGTATAAATGTGACAATTCCCTCTTTCAAGTAAAATCGTTATCTTTTACTCAAGCCACCGAGCCCCAACGGCATATTTTTATTTGTCAGTTATTTAATTTAATCAGAGCTCAGCAATGCGACGCAGTCTATTCACCATTATATCATTTGATATTTATATATTTACTTCCTGTCAATATGATATTATAATTATTAATATTTGGGATACAACAAACCCTCTGGGGTTTTCTTCCCGCCATTCCCAGTTGTTTATCTGTATGGTGATTAAACCTTCGTTCATTCGTTCGTTTATTCGTGCGGAAATATTTTGCGATGTGGTATTCCCTCAAGCCCTCCGCCCCAGGCTAAGCGCACTTAGACGTACCGATAGAAACTTAGAAAATCCTATAGTTAGAAAATCCTATAGTCACAGCAGGTTCTTTATACTTCAGTTCTGTTTGCCTGGCACAACCACCTCGCTGGGGGTCTAATAGTACCCCAGCCACCAGTCGAATTTTTGGACCGGATTCGAGGCCTTCGCGCACATCGCCGGAAGTGACATCATATATAGTAAAATAGATGTTTGCCGAATATTTCGATCACTTTTCAAGTCTGCATAATACCTCTGCTGACCTAACGTTGAAAACAAATATATGGAGATTATTTTCCTGTTTATCTGGACAGAGCATATGAAAAGTAGTTCGCTCATGTGCAAAACTGAAGAAGTTGTTCGGCCGGATTCAAACTGAACCGTGCGTACGTGGGTTTTCCCCTCAACGTCATAGCAACGTAGTAAAGGTCAACATCCGCTATTGGTACGCTGATAAACAGCTTGTATCACTGACGTCTCTACTCTCCTTGTTCACCCCGCTGATTCAAGAAGTTCGCGCCTCTTGGCCGTAAGGGGGCGCTTTATCTGGTTACCCAATCGCCGTGACGTAATAGCTCGAACATAACCAGATTCCTCATACTAACCACGATTGGCTAACTACCTCACGTGGTCGAAATTATGTCATGCCTTCATGATAGTGAGATCACGACTTTCACGTAATGTGGAAGCCATGCCAATATTTTGAAAGCGACACGTCCTCTTACCGCATCTCTCAAAGGAACCTTCCCCCGTCTTTATTACAGTCAACATTCAATTCAAAATCTGAAACAATTCATCGGTATTTTTACGTTACCATTCTAGGCAGCTTGATTTCCTTATATACTCATGACGATAAAGTGTGGTCTTATCAGTGGGATATTAACAACATTTACAGGGATTTATTTGTTTAGTGAACAAATGTTTGCAATCAGTTGCCGAACCTTACTAAACAATGGAGGAAGTTATCCAAAAATCTGTTCATTCGCAACTCAGAAATTAACGTAATTAGAGCTGTTTTTCTGTCCGTTTATTGTTAGTTTTGCCGTTAACGACGTATGAACGTTTGAAAAGGGAGACAACTCATATTGCCAAGACTCTTTCGTAAGAAGGTTGGCCTGTGCAGAGCGCCCCCTTACGGCCAAGAGGCGCGAAATATGCGATGTGAATCAGCGGGGGGAACAAGGGGAGTAAGGACGTCAGTGATACAAGCTGAATAGTATGAGCGTAGCTATTGAAGGCAGGGATGGATAATGGCGCCTGCGAAATGGAGCATGCGCTGTAGGGGGGATGTGCCTGGCAGTGCCCGATGGCAGACATTGCAATAGAACTGATGGAGATACATTACATGAGTGATCGAGTTTCGTATCTTTGTATACAAAGTCTGTTTCTACGTTCGCACTTCGAACGGGCCTTGGTGAATTAGCTCACCAGTTGACTTTTTCCTACGAAGTAGGCCCTTGTGTTTGCAAATTGTCCGGTAATGAGTGAGTTAGTGACTCCATCGGAATCCTTTCTCCGGCAAAATAAGGAGAACCGTTGACATTAGAACCTTGCTTTTTGGCATGAACGAACGTGCATTAGGTGACTGTTACCAGCAAGTTCTGAGCTGACATACTTTTGATGAAAATTTGACCTACTTACGTGACCACTTTACTTCGTTGGTCCTGTGATGTTGGTCACACTTCCATGTACGGTACTGAAGGTTGTAAATTTATAAATAGATATTGACCTAGAATCCATTTGAATTCCAGCGTGACTTTATCCACAGGCCCGCAAAATAAGAGTTTTGGAGGGTGTGGGCGGTGGTATTAGGGTGAAGTGTCGAAATACGTGGTCTCTATATATAACCCCATGCTTTATAAAAATCCACATCAAGGTGTGAAACGGACTTTGGGTGAATCGAGAAATAAACGGTTTACCGCCAAACAAAACACATCAGCATATTCTACAAGTATCACTTTATATATTCCCGTCGTCAAATTAGTAAATTTGTGCAATTTTTAACTTTCCCGGGCGATTCAAAATACAATTTTGAATTTGCGCATGATCCTCTGCTCGGGGGGTCACGCAAATAGGATCAAAATGACCCCAATATGATAATCTAAAAAGTCAAGAAGTTTCAGGTATCAATTTTTTGTCGTTCCGGAAATAGGAGCCAAAAAACCAACATGGGGGGGAGAGTACCGGGGGGGAGTGGGGGCGGGGGGCGGAAAGTGCCCCCCCCCTTCCCCCAGGCCAGGTAGGGTTAAATGAAACACTAGTGTATCACCTTTTCAAGCTCCCTCTATATTGCTGGACTCCGCGGACATCACCAGCCCTGTGCGCGACTCCGTATTAAACAACGCCCATACTTACAGAACAATGCAAGAGTCCATGATATCAACTGTAACTAGGGCAAAACAATTTTGCGATTACAAAAAAATATTAACATGTTTTTTTCTCAAGTTCATATTCGGATAAAAAACAAACGTGAGTGAATGCCAACCAGAATTAATGTAATTTCAGCTAATCTGATCAGTTTGAGACAGGACCAAAATAACTGCTATTCAAAGAAATACTGTTCCATGTATAATATAATTATAAAACTTACCTTCTGGTTCTCACTTGAGTGATTCACCCGCCAATCGGATCTCCAGTAAATCGCCATGAACGCCGGGGTGACCAGACAGGTGGTTACTGCCAGACTACAGGTCACAAACCACTAAATATTCTCCGTACTTAATATGTAGTAAATTGGCTGAGCACATCTTGACAAAACTATATTCCCTAATATTCGCCGCCACATATGACACACCAAGTAGCCTGGCCTTTCCGCTCAAACATATGGGAAATTCAGCATACATTCCCCACCATTTTTTCGGGATGAGACCGATAGGAATAGGGTCATTCAGCCCGATAACATTACGGCAATTTTGGAGGTGCCAATCAAACTGGCCAGAATTTTTTTCCGATTAAAATTTGAAAAGGTGGTTTTGATATATTTTAGAGTTAAATATTATAGAAACATTTTAAAATACATCACCGAGCATTTCTGACCCAGTCAGGTATAATGACCAATCAGTGTTCACCGGAAGTCACGTCCTGATAATAATCTTACACCCACCCACGTCAATGGAGGTTTGTGACCTACAGCTGAGGTGACAACGGATAGCACCACAGATCGAAGCATAAAACGATACCACTTCAGTACGGTATATTTAATACCAGTTCCTGTGACCATGTTGTTAGTTAATAGGATATTGAAGTTCATTGATAAACGTTTTCTACGTTGGATTACTTTTTTGCAATTTGAAGGGCGTAAAATAATAATAATAACTAGAGCTGCGAGCAGCTATGGGTCGGCTTCTAGACGACCTAGACGATCCTGACAGTCTGAACATTCAATTCAATTAATACTAATTCTAATTCATGAGCATGTATTTCGTCACCTTCTCCCTCTAAATCCGGTACTTGAAAATTCAACAACTTGGATTGCCCGCTGGCGGCCATTTTGTTTTACGGTACAACTTCTGAAATAGAATTTTGAGAGACTCTGATCCATTGAATATATGTACTAAGTTTCGTGTTGATTGTTTCATTGTTTCCACAAGAGATTTTTTTGAAAACGGGGTAAATCCAAGATGGCCGCTGAATGTGCTTTTGTACTACTAAATGTGAATCAATATACTATTACTATACTATCCTCTGCGCATTGCACCGCAAGGTCAATAGAGCTCGAAATGCTCTTTATACTACTAAATATGAGTGAATATACTGTTACTATACTAACCACTGCGCATTGCGCCGCAAGGTCAATAGGGTTCGAAATGCGCTTTTGTATTACTAAATGTGAGTCAAAATACTGTTACTATACTACCCTCTGCGCATTGCACCGCAAGGTCAATAGGGCTCGAAATGCGCTTTTATACAACTAAATGTGAGTCAATATACTCTTACTATACTACCCTCTGCGCATTGCGCCGTAAGGTTAATAGGGCTCGAAATGCGCTTCATAGTTCTAAATGTAAGTCAATATACTTACTATACCATCATCTGCGCATTGCGCCGCAAGGTGAATAGGGCTCGAAATGCGCTTTTATACCACTAAATGTGAGTCAATATACTGTTACTATACTACCCACTGCGCATTTCGCCGCAAGGTCAATTGAGGTCGAAATGCGCTTTTATACTACTAAATGTGAGTCAAAAAACTGTTACTATACTATCCTCTTCGCATTGCGCCGCAAGGTCAATAGGGCTCGAAATGCGCTTTTATACTACTAAATTGGAGTCAATATACTGTTACTATACCATCCTCTGCGCATTGCGCCGCAAGGTCAATAGGGCCCGAAATGCGCTTTTATACTACTAGATGCGAGTCAATATACTGTTATTATACTATCCTCTGCGCATTGCGCCGCAAGGTCAATAGGGCTCGAAATGCGCTTTATACTACTAAATGTAAGTCAATATACTGTAACTATATTATCCTCTGCGCATTGCGCCGCAAGGTCAATAGGGCTCGAAATGCTTTTTTATACTACCAAATGTGAGTCAATATACTGTTACTACACTCGTAGCGTTCTAGATTTACAGTATCCTTTAACAATGTGCATGGGAGAGACTTCAGAATAATATTCAACCAATCCCTTAAAATCACAAATTTAGGTGAATTACATTTGAGAATAGCGGAAAAACTGTTGAACCTACGTTGAAAGAAAGAAAAGAAAGAGCAGTTCCCGAAAGAGCAGTCCCTGTAATGCAACAAACTGCAAGGCTGTAGCTCTTGTAGTTCCAGAGTTTTAGCCTTTGTAGGATGTGTTCCTTTTCTGACAAAATTCAAGATGGCGACCAAACCACGTGATCGAGGAGCAAACGTTTTACATATTCGTGATCGCCATATCATATAACATATATTTCGCCACTTTCCCCATCGAAATCCGTTACTTGAAAATCCGACCATTTTGATTGGTCAATGACGGCGATCATTTTTAACGGATGAACTTTTTAAATCTAAGAGTGAGAGAGCTCAATTCATTGATCATGTGTACCAAGATTCACAGCGCTCGGTGCAGCTGTTTCAGTGGAGAAATGAGATCCAAGATATCGTATAACATATATTTCACAACTTTTCCCGTCAAAATCCGTTACTTGAAAATCCGATCATTTTGATTGGTCAACGGCGGCCATTTTGTTTTACGTAGCAACATCTCTAATTGAATTGAGTTACATTTGAGAATTGCGGAAAAATCCGAAAGAGCTGCTCTGGCACAATATAATGCAACAAACTGCAAGGCTGTATCTGCCATAGTTCAAGAGTTGTAAATGGATTTCAAATGGATCGTTGAGAGGCCTCGATCCAGCGAATATGTTTGCCAAGTTTCGTGTTGATTGCTTCAGTAGTTCCAAAGGAGTAGGGTTTACAGGATTTTTTTCGAAACGAGGTAAATCCAAGATGGCCGCTGAACTTAGAAATCAATCACAACCAATTTTCAATAAGCACTAGATCACGCCATGTTGAATATGTGTGTGAAGTTTGAGCATGATTGGCTTGATGGTTGCTGAGATTTATCAATCGAATGTAAGCATTCTAGATTTCAAAATATTATTCAACCAGTGCTTAAAATCGCAAGTTTGTGTGAATTACATTTGAGAACAGCTGAACCAATTTTGAAGCTACGTAGAAATGGTAGGTATACTTCCGAAAGAGATGCTCATGGATAATATAACGAACAAGATTCAACGCTGTATCTCTCGTAGTTTCAGAATTGTAGCCTTTACAAGATGTGTAGCGTTTCTGACGAAATTCAAGATGGCGGTCAAATCACGTGACATAGGAGCAATTTTTTTTTCATATTCATTATCTCCATATTATGTAACATATATTTCGTCACCTTCGCTATTGAAATCCGTTACATGAAAATCCGACCGTTTTGATTGCCCGCCAGCAGCCCTTTTTGTTTTACTGGGTAACTTTTCGAGAAACCCTGATCGATTGGTTGTGTGTGCTAAATTTTGTGTCGATTGTTTCAGTGGTGCCAGAGGGGTAGGGTTGAGAAGAATTAGAGGAAAATCTAAGATGGGCGCATCTAAGTCAGAAACAGTTTTCATCATGCACTAGTTCTCGACGTGTCCAATGTGTATATGAAGTTTGAGCGTGATTGGCCTTCGAGTCTAGTGATCTTAACTTCAAGGAGAATCCGTTACCAGAATTGTGTTAATTCGCAAATTTGGGTGAGCAACATTTGAGAATAGCGGCAAAACTATTGAATCTACGTTACCTAACCCCTAACAAACGGTTAGCATACTTCCGAAATAGCTGTTTTGTACAATATAACGCAGCAAACTGGCAGACTGTACCTCTCGTAGTTCCACGCTTGTTAGGTTAGATGTGTTCCGATTCTGACAAAATTTAAGATGGCGGCCAAAACGGTGATTTTTTTTGCGTTGTGGTTGATAGCTGTCACCATATGCTCTCTCTCTCTCTCTCTCTGTCCAAAATCAGAGCCTGGTTATTTGTGAATGCATCTCCAGTATTACGCATGTTCTTCCATCGAAATTTCGGCGTCGATGTTGATTCATTCTTTAGTGTAGGGGTCGTTATTTTCACCATGACTAATCTCTGTCCAGAATCGGCCTACGTCATCAGGTTCAGGACAATACTCCTACCCCAAATATGCATTGTCGGAGATGTCAATGAACTGAAAGGGATCTGGAGGTCTATTAATAGGCATTTTACAAAAAAATATTCATCACACACATACAATTTATGCCTCATTTGAAAGCCAGGACCTGTAGAAGAAGAAAAAACTTTACAGAAGGAAAATCCGTCCAATATTCGCTGATGTCAAACATTTTGAAGTTCAGGAAATGACGATTTTTGGGGGACATGTCAT
Source organism: Hanleya hanleyi (assembly GCA_036873755.1). Classification (NCBI taxonomy): domain Eukaryota; kingdom Metazoa; phylum Mollusca; class Polyplacophora; order Lepidopleurida; family Hanleyidae; genus Hanleya; species Hanleya hanleyi. Next base: position 7,484 of record JAVTVY010047973.1, read on the forward strand.
TAACATGGAGCCTATGGGAAATGCCCAAATCCCATGGCACAAAGGAATTTCAACTTTGAAATGATGGATATCGTTAAATATTCGCTCAATTTTCATAATTTTTGGGACACATATACTTCAAGTGTCACTGTTTTAAAATATTCCATCAACGATCCTGATTGGTTGATAGTAAGCTCCTAATTTGCATATCATTTGCATATATGTATCAAATTTGCACCCAAAACTATGTTTTCGTCCATATTTAATTGATCAAATCAACCTGTATTCAATTTTTGTGTGCAATTATTTATTAATTTACTTGTAATTATGTAAGATAAGACCGACAATATACATTTAAAGTTTAATTATCAATAAATTAACATAAATTATGCATAAATTTGCATAAATTATTAACATCAAACAGTTTTATTGTAAGTGTTATACTTCTGATTTTGAGTGTTCATATCGCAAAACATCGATTTTAATACCACTACGTCATGATTTTTTTGCTGTGGGATATTGGTTATAGTAGATTTAAAATATGTTTTTGTTTGATTAATATTTATGAGCTAATTTGCATATCATTTGCATATTTATCAACTTTGCTTACAAACTTGGTTAACATCCAAAATGAAATATCTTCAAGGAGAATGTTACTTAATTTTCATGCTACATGGCTCATCAGAAAGTCAGTTCCTGTAAAAGAATAACAAAATTTACAGAATAAAAATCTGTCCAGTATGTGTTGTAATTGAGCATTTTAAAGTGATGGAAGTGGCAAGAAAAGGGGGACAACTCGACTGCTTATAATGGAGGCATAGGAAAAGGCCAAATTTGCATGGCATAAATGTATTTCAACTTTAAAACACTGTATGTCGCTTAATATTCAGTCGATTTTCATAGTTGTTATCCACAAATATTCTTGAACTGTTATAGTTTTAATATTTATTTTCAAAATTTCATTTAGTTGTATATTTTCTAATTCATTTGCATATATGTATCAATTTTTCTCTCAAAAGTCAGTTTCTTTTTACCTTTTTCACATAGTAGATTGAGCTACAGGCTATAAACAGGCAATACATTAATTGTTTACTAGTAATAGTGTAGAATTAACATTATACCTATCCTTCGGTTAGCAAATGTCAATTAATCTGCATAAATTTGCATAAATTATCTTTAAAATTGTTGATTATTGATAGAAAATTCGTGGTCAGAATCTTCTTGTTGGAGAAATTATATGCATTATTCTTCATTATCCGACAACAGAAACACTTGAATTTATAGACGATCTACCCTGCAGGCAAAATATTTTAATAATGCAAATAATTATTAATAATTATTATTATTATAATTATATAAATGGGGGTTTCTCGTACTACACAAGAAGATAATCTTGCGTAACATCAAAGCATAATAAAATTGAAGGAAGGAGAAATTGATGCTAATTTTGAGAGGTGGTGGTGGCGACATTCACAATCAGCTCCATGCTGTAAAAATAAATGGGACAATTCTGTCTTATTTGATAATGGTTTATCTGAATTTTATCACATGCATGATTAATGAAGATGATCAATCATGTTAACTCATGAATAAGAATCTAATCCAAATTATTTTATACAGTTTTATATTTATGTTCATGGAGATAAAACCAATTGATGGGTGGAAAGATGAATCTTGTTATTCGTTATGGTTTTACCTTACGTTATTTACATTCATGTTCAATGAACATGAATGTAATTAATGAAGTCAATGTTGGGCACAACTCACACCAACAGTGAAGGTCAGACGGAGTCAATTACGATATGCTGGCGGTTGCGATTTTGCGACGTCCAAAATTGGCCGCACACCAACAACCATTCTGTCCAAGAAACAAGATGGTCCATAATATTCGATTCATACATTCATGTTCATGCAGATAAAACCATTATTTTGTTATTATTATGTTGGGCACAACTCACACCAACAAGCAGAATAAAAATATGAATCTTGTTATTATTTGATACGGTTTTTATTTTGTCAATGTTATTACATTCATATATGATGGAGACGAATCTAATTAATTATGTCAATGTTAGGCACAAATCACACCAACAGGAGAGGAGGAGTCAATTGCAATATATCTTCCAAATCTGTGGCCCCCATTGCCACCCATGCTGGTGATATAATCAGTGATGTCAAAATTATGCAATGTTGGGTACAACTGATAACCTTATTATCAAGATCACACTTAATATAATATTCTGTTTTTATAGGGTTAGAAGCATCTTCTTTGCCACGGATATAATGACATCGAACCATTGTGATGTTTCTTCTCCTTCCTCCGCACAGTTGAATGAAATGCGACCGCACCAAGTCTTCTGGGTTCTTCAGCAGATCAGGCAGCTTATCCTTCTGGCACTGTATAATACGAGCATGTCAGGACTTTTGAATGCGTTCTTTGGCCTTCACTTTCTGCTCGAGAAATTGGTTTTGTCGGGCTTCCAAACTTCTCAGTGCTGCAGGTTGGTACATCTGTTAAAGATGCTAACTGAACGATGTCCTTCGAGTGGTCGATAAGCTGTTCATCACTAATATAACGCGATTCCCACTGACAGTCTTTGACTGATAAAACAATTCCTACCTCGTGTTAGACTGACGTTACCTTGTTGTCTGAGTTGTGAAATTTGGACATCAATCTGTTCGATTGTTGTCCAAATCCCTCCAACCTCTGAGATGGTATTGGTCAGTAACACTTTCCTGCCATGACACTTCTTCTCGGCATCAGCTTTGTCTGCTTGTTTCTCCATCAACATCTTAAGTTTCTGGGCTCACATAGTCTCTTTGCAGGCTTGAAAAATTTTGCGAGCTCTTGGCACATTCTCGCTGGCTGCCCTCTCTGCCCGGCTTGCACTCTCCACAGGTCGTTTGTCATCTAACCATCATGCTGTTCGGTTGTTAATCCATAAGATGAGGGTTTCAAACACTGGCACAGATAATGCTGGCTTATTCCTCATCAGCATATCCAAAATGGGGAAGTCCCGCTCAGAAGCAATGTTTGTTGTTGGTACGTTTGATGTTTGGTTCTTTTGTTGTTCTGTTACATGTATATCTGCATACTTGCCTCCATAGAAGTTGATCTTTCGCTTGTCTCTCAAGGATCAGGAGAAGGGCATGCATCAACAGCTCCAGGGTTTTTGTGTTAGCACGTCCAATTCATATACGTTCAATATACATCATCCTGGTGAACACTAAGAATATTTCTTTCTTCAACGGTGAACATCCTCTCCCCCACCATTAGGTCGGATGCATCATTACTCCAAGGTTCCAGGTGAGCTTGCATCGTTGCCAGATACTCATTTGCTTCTACAATGTTGGGTTTACTCTCCACCATTCTCTAAAATGGGCCTGTGCTGATCTTGTCGACAATACCGAGATCCTGTATTCCTGAGATGTTCACTTTATTCGACAAAATTTTATGTGACAGCTCGTAAGAGTCCGAAAATGTGAATAAATAAGCTTTACATCGATATGACTTTTATACAGTTTATTGTCACGATAGATGCAAATTTTATACATATGTTGCACCACATGTGCCGTTTTTGCATGCCGATTCCAGCGACTGAAGCTTGGCCTCTCCAACTTGAATATAGCCCAGATGTCTGGCTTCCAACATGAGTCTCGACGACTCAACGATTTCGAGGGGAGATCCTTCTCATCTACATGAATTAGAGCTAATTTGGCTAAAACAATTCTTATAACGGAAATTTATTTCATTCATGCTCACATTCAGAGATAGAAGTTCCATCACAACTTGTCTGATGTCATCTGTGTATCTGCTATCCTCAAATGTACTGATTTCCTCATCTTGTAGAATTGCGTTCACATCCTGTAAAGTCTTGTTCTCCTTTTCCAGATACTTCACTCGAAGTTTCAGTTCCTCAATCTCTTCAAGGTTCAGTTCTATTTCGGATGATCGGGTCTCAGTTACATCTCCAACTTTTGCCTTCAGTTTTGTGATTTTCTTCTGTAATGCTCTCTTTGTTTTCATAATGCTACATTATAACACTTTATATGTTTAGGCCTTGACCAAGAAAAGTATCAACACAACAGTCAACAGCAACAACAACAACCAGTGAACAGCTGAAAAATACAATACAAGATATGTTGATAGCAAGTTAGGCCAACATCCTTGGCACAATTGCTTGCGTGCTTGTCTTTGAAACCCTTAGTCAAGTATGTAAACAGAAAGGGAGAGAGCAGTATATCGTCGTGTGTATACTTTTGCAGGTTCAAAAGAATGCTGTAACCTACGGGGTTTCCTTTTTCATTACGTAACGGCTAGATCTATTTTAAAACTGAGTGTTGCACGTCATCGATTTTACATCTTGACCCGACCTTGGTCATCGACACGTGGTCAACAAAAGGGGCGGTGCCCTTTGACCTCTTTTCCACACACACGCGATGCACACAAGTTATATTTTCAGTCTGTGAGAGGCGCGCGTCTTTTGACAGCAAAACCCATCCCCGTGGTTCCTTCGTTACGGTGGAATGTGGCACATGCTTATAAAGATTGAGTCCTCAATTTTGCAAAAATGTGTGATACAAGTTTTCGGGAGGCGATTTGACATTTTTAGAGCATTGTTTCTGCAAATTTTGATCATTTTTTCTTAATTTCCCGAAAAATCCCGATATTTTTTTTCGAAAGGCTTCCACAAATTTGTATCACTCGATTTTCTGCACTTTAACACTAACTGATTGAACAATTATTCAATTTATACCTGTAACGTATGTAACAGCTCTTGGATTTTTACATCATTTCATAGTAAAATCAGCAAAAATCACCGAAATGTTTGTGCCATCTTTCCGACACCCGATTTTGACCCCACCACTCGGCCTTCCATCTTTCCCTAACAAGCGAATAATTTTTCTATCCCCGTAAAATTTCACGTCCAAAAAGCTGAATACCTAAGCTTTTTATTGATATGACCTTTATTTGGTTTATTATCGCCATATAAGTAATTTTCATACATATGTTGCAGTGCATATGCCTTTTTTGCATGGCGATCGACGTGTCCCGCTTTGGTCACGTGGTGTAAACAGCCTATATTTGAATAATTAGATGGTACGGGTATCTAAATTTTCTTGTAGTGCCTATCTAAATAGCCCGGTATTTATGGTACATTAGCCCGATCGCGCTATTCCATTTATTGGATTTTAATTAATTGGTTTGGGGATTTTGTCAGCTAGGGCTCTCTAGATTTGTATCTAATACCGCTTATGCCGGTGCTAGGGGCCGTTTGGTCATATCATCCAAGTTGCCACATGAACAGGTACAATAAAAGCGTACCTGAGATACAACACATATCACGAATCGTTAGATTCTTAGTATGTGCTTTAGAATAGGTTAACCAGAAGACTATTCTGTGAAGTCATGTGACGCAGTCAGTATGTCGGCACCTCTTCCCACTTCCCTTATATGTGTTGTAATTTAGCCTCTGTGGCTTTTGTACGCGGCGCTTTTGCCCCTGAGGCTTTTGTTCACTGCGGCTTTTGCCCTGGGTTCAGATATCATGATCGTGGTTCGATTTCTATTAAAGTCTGTGGCCGTTAGAAATAGTGGTCCCCAATCCGTGCCCGATTTCCCAGCCATGGGAATCCGCATATTTATATAGCCCCAAACCGTCCTGGTGATGGACGTTCTGCTCGTGGACGTTCTGCTCGTAGATGGGGTCCCAAATTATCTCCCCTCACTGTGACGGTGGCGCCCTCTGTTGACTGATGTTCATTTGACTGTACGTTAATCCTTTGACTGTCTGATGTTCGTTTGACTGTACGTTAATCGTTTGACTGTCTGATGTTCGTTCGACTGTACGTTAATCGTTTGACTGTCTGATGTTCGTTTGACTGTACGTTGTTCGTTTGGTAAGCGAACGTTAATCGTCTGTCAAATGAACGTTAATTGTTTGGTAAACGAACGTTAATTGTTTGCCTGTACGTTGTTCGTTTGTCAAATGAACGTTAATCGTTTGACGCAAGCTCGTTTGTTGTACTGTTGTATTTTTGGCGATGTTTTCCTTCCATACCATTTGCTCTATAGATCAAAAGTCAATGTCAAATCTCTTCACAACTGATAATAGCTTGTCTGTGCTATATCTTGAGCTACTATTCCGCATACGTCTCAAAACTTGCCAAAGAAGCCAGTTATTATCGCCCACCTGGACCCTAGTCACTGCCTCTGTGTGTATGTGCGTGACAAATTTTTATAAGCATGATATCTCAGAAACGATTAAGTGATCAATTCACTTCAATTTTAACAGATAATATATTGGAGAAATAGACATCACACCATTGATATCAAGGTCAATAAGTCAAAGTTTATGCTACAGAACTGAATTTAATAGTGTCTTGACTAGACCTCAAAGTTATGATTCTCACCGCCAAACATATTGTAGGAATTACTGGAGCGTTATCTATGTGATTCAATAGACCCCTTTACTTTTAGGTCAAGCTTGGATCCCGTTATTGCCGCTCGCGGTAATGTTACAATTTCGTAAGTTAACCCATCTTTACGTGAATGCCGAGCCCTGCAACACATCCGTAACAGATGACTAAATATAGAATCTCGTTCATCGACCTTGAAGGGGGTGCGGAAAGTGCCGTCCCCTATATATTTTCGCTATCGCGAAGGCTGGATAACTGGAACACTGTAACGTCATTTTCAAAAAGAGCATTTTTGGACGATTTTTCGGTCAAAATCTTTATTATTTATTTATTTTTTTCTTCACAAAAAATGCATGATAAATTAGTAAAAATAATTTGAGATGGAATGAAATAAGTTTTCCCAATTTTCCGTACAAAATGCATAAATTTTGAAGAAATATGACGAAAACATCACTTTTTCTGGTACCCCACATGGCCGCCATCATGAATTTTTCCCATGATACCCTGCTCGTGAGGTTATGCAAATAGGCTCAAAATGGCCCCAATATGATAGCTTATGAAGTCACGAAGTTGCAGCTCTCCATTTTGGCGTTCCGGAGATATGACAGAAAGTTTGGTAGGGCGGCATTTTGCCCCCCCCCCCCCCACTTCCCCAGGCCTGCTAGGGTTAATGGAGGAAGGGAGGGAGGGGGAACAAATCAGGGGGGTGTTTTTCGGTGATGCTAAGACATATGTTTCAGTAAAATGCATTGAATCGCGTTGAATCAACATGCTGAATTTTTGCGTAATTTTTGAAGAAATATGGCGAAAACATCACTTTTCTGGAACCCCCACATGGCCATCATTTTGAATTTACCCATGATCCTATACTGGGGGGGGTCATGCAAATAGGCTCAAAATGACCTCAATATAATAACCTAGAAAGTCACGGAGTTTCAGCTCTCATTTTTTTGTCGTTCCAGATATAGGAGCAAAAAAAAAACAACAGGTGGGGGGGAGCGGAAAGTGCCCCCCCCCCCACAGGCCAGGTAGGGTTAAGGGCCAAAATGAAATATCACTCGTCGAAGAGTTTTTCGGATAGCTTAAAGTATATTATCTTGTCGTATTTTCACGTGCTGGGATCCTAAATAACACGAAGAATTGTACGAAATCGTTCATTCGAGGTAAAACAAACATCCTTTTCTCTCTGTAGAATCGCCATACACGATTACCTCACGAACATTTACTAACAAGCGCTGAATGAGCGCAAAGACCTCCGTCGAGGCAACAGGGTCAGTAGCGGAATAGTACATCACTGAATAACATAGGGCCGGATGCCAAGCTCAATTTTGCATTTGATGACGTGAATTTCATCAATGGTAATTAACGTGAGGTTCCCCACTAGCATGTCCAGCTAGGGATGTGGAAGTCACATTCCCCGCAAATAATATTTCTTTGATTTCACGTGCTTGAAATATTGGGGTATGGAATAGAGTATATTGATGGAAAACCTGGAATACTGCTTGAGACATTAGGCCCCTTCCCACCCACACCTCCCCATGAGAGGACACCCCCACCCAAATCAACACGTTAGCGGCAGAAATGAGACCCTGTGTGCCTAGTTTTACCAACTTGCTTGTGATTTTATGCTATAGGCCCTACACATCAACACTTCATATTTTGTACGTGTACTGTATAGCATCCTCATTGACAGAATCCTTTACAAAACACATCTGATTTTACTGACACTTCGTTCTGATCTGTCTCAGCATCATGTGTGGATTCAATGGGCTCGGAATAATTTTGTATACTGGTGGTTACAGGTCACCTTCACCATCAATTACCATGGACTTGTACATGTATCACATTCATATTGAATGGTGATGGCTGATGAGAATATTGCCAATATGGAACAAATGGCTGGTTTCCAGCGAATAAAAAGTTCATGTTAATCATAAACAACATACAATTAATAATACTATCAAATAATTATGTATATTCCTTGTCGACATCAATATAATACAGACAATATTATGACTGAATCAGCGTAACAGATATCCAAGGGTATATATGTCTACACTAAACTGAAGGAGATCCATGATGCATATTATATTATGTTGTAAAACTTCACTTGCTAATCTCGATTATGTTGCTTATTGTGAAAATAAATGAAGTTATGAAAATAAATTTAGTATGATTGCCCAGTATCCTCAAATTAGAAATATCTTCAGCAGCTAAAGTTAAGCCAATCATAACAATATATAACACCATGGTACTCAGGAAATGAAGTCTTTGTTTCTAGAAGCTAAATCATTTCTGACACATTCAAGTCCTCAGCTGGTCAAGGGAGATAATTTTGTAAAAAAAAAAAAACAAAAAAAAAACAAGTATAGATCCACACTGGCGCAGACCAGAAAGTTGTATGACCTTTGATGATATTTGTGGAGCATGCTGCAGGACTTCAACTTTCATGAATCTAATATTATCCACACAACCCATTCTACATGATATTTTTGCCATAGCACCGATAAACTAGATCCCTTCATTTATGTGGTCTAGATCCAGGAGCTATTGGGGGCTGCAGGTTTTGTAAAAGTTAGATCCAATTATTCTGAGAGAAGGAATGAAGTCCGGCATGGTTGTTTTGAGGTAAAACCGGGCATCCTTGAAAATGTCTGACCGATTGACACATGTATCACTCTGCCGGTCATCATTACATGCGTAATGTTTATTTCCTGAGGAATCAGGAGGGGGGGGGGGGAGGTTGTGGCCAATCACTGACTCTGATGCTTATGTGCTTCATGACGTATGTGACAGGTTTATGGACTTTACAACATGTTGGCAGAAGATTATTGTATCTTACATCAAGTTCATGGCTGGAACTATGAAATAAATTTAAAGGTAAACATATGCCAAAGCATTGTACATGTATATGTGCTATGTCGCTGTAAATTGCAGGATTAGTGGTCTGTGGACTGCGTGGTACAGTTACGGACAGTTTTTCAGTGCTCTCCAGGTAAATGCCATGACTGGAAATATGAAATTAATTCAAAAGTAAACATGCCATATATGACATTGTACATGTATAAGCTTATACATGTGACATGTTGCTGTGAATCACACGTTTTTTGGCTTGTGAACTACATGATACTGTTATGGGCAGCAGCACGTGTTTGCAGAAGTTTACTGATGGTTTTCCAGTCCGAAACAGGCAGGGAAATATGAATTTGACCCAAAAATCAACCGGACTATTACACAAAAATACTACAATATAGTAGATGTTGTTTGTGTTGAAGTTTCACACAATTTGGATTTCACGGACTACGTGACAGGTTTATCATGTACGACACATGCTGGCGGAACTTTATTGATTTTTTTTCCAGTCCGAAACAGGCAGGAAAATATGAATTCGCAGAGAAAAGCAAACCTGCATTTTACATAACAAAGACATAAATTTGGTACATGTGCTGCGCGTTGATAAATCGCACAATTTTGATTTGGCAGACTACGTGAAAGTCTTATGGACTACGGGACATGTTGGCGGAAGTTTTCCAATGCATTCCCAGTCCCAAGCAAGGAAGGAAATATGAATTTGACCCAAAAATCAACATGACTATTACACAAAAATGCTACAATATTGTACATGTTGTTTGCGTTGAATTTTTGCACAATTTGGATTTCAAGGACTACGTGACAGGTTTATCATCTACACCACATGTTATCAAAACTTTGCTAATGGTTTTTTAATCTGAAACAGGCAGGGAAATATGAATTTGCAGAAAAAAGCAAACCTGCATTTTACATAATAATTACATGAATGTGGTACATGTGCTGCGCGTTGATAAATCGCACAATTTTGATTTGGCAGACCACGTAAAAGTCTTATGGGCTACGGGACATGCTGGTGGAAGTTTTAATGCATTTCCAGTCTCAATCAAGCATGGAAATATAAATTTGACCCAGAAGTAAACATGAATTTTGAATAAAAACAAAGAAAAATAGCACATGCTGTTTGCGTTGAATTTTCATACAATTTGGGTTTCACAGCCTATGAGACAGGTTTGCCATCTACGTTATATATCAGTGGAAGATTACGGATACTTTTTCCAGGCCCAAACATGCAGCAAAATAAAAAATAAACGAAAAATAAAACATGCATTTTATAGTTGTACACAACATTACAAGTATATGGACCACGCCCCCTTTGTTCGGCTATTGATTTAACGACTAATTGGCTATAGTTCGATGGAACGAGACTATCTGCGTTAGAACATATGTCATAGAACATGTTCGCATAGATCTGGAGTAATGAAACACTCTTGGAAACAAGAAATGACTCAAAATACAAACCCGGAAATGGAAAACAACAACATGTCTTGGTTTGCGCGACCTTGGTGACCTTCTCCACCGTAAATTTTATTTCGGGAAATAGAGCCTAATAACGTGTTTGCTGGTGGAAAGGGAATATTTCCTGCCTCCTCGATTTTCACAAATGATTCCAAAAGTTTCAAAAAGTTTCAATTTGGAATGGAGTCTATCGGGGGAGAGAAGAAGCGAAAAATCGCATTGACTCTCGGTGGAAGCTAGGGCATAAACTTCTCTACGAAAGGACAAAAGAGGGGGGACAAAAGAAGGGACAAAAGAAAGTGACAAAAAACCACATGACCGACACGTGATAAAGGACAAAAATAGGGGATTTTGCTGAAGAGTTGCCCAAAGGAAGATAACTCAAGAAGAATGAAAGTACTCAAAGTACTGATGTCTGGATCGTCAATAATGGATTTAAAGTTTCAAAACGTTTCAGCTGGCATGTTTCAGTCGATAGCAGATGTATGGATAAATGTGGAGAGTCTGTTTGGGAAATCACAACTGGAACACAGTTTAGTCTTCAAGGAAGTGAATTTGTGAAGGCGGTTCATTTAGAAATATGCTAGGTCTTCATGGTAGCAAGAAACTATCTACAGTAATATGGTTAAAAGTGGATCGTCTGCGTCAATGTCTTCTACCAGTTTTTGCGAGCAGATTTTCATAATTCATGCAATTTTATTGTGACAAAGCGACAAATATGCGAGGAGACTGGATAGTATTATTAATGTGTTTTTATTTGTGTAGCACAGATATTTGCAAGAGCTGCATGAGTTTGTTAAGTCCCCATTACTTATATATGCCTGCATGGTGTTTATAGTAAATTTGTTTGTTGACAACGTGCGAAAATTCCTGTTGTTGTTGCTGTACGATCATTGCGTATATAATTTAGTTTGAAAAAGTTTGAACACCACCAACAACAAAACTTTTCGAAAGCGGTACCTGACAAATTCTGTTGTTTCCACTTTCGAAAAGTTTTGCTGTTGTTCAAACTTTTTGAAACTAACTTATATTCGGAGAGCAGAGTACATAATACATAAATTTGCAGTGGACAGGATCCGGTCAAGTTCACAAGACGAGAAAAATGTAAATACTATTGTTGTTGCTTCGACACATATCTCCTCTGGAAATATATTCCATGCAGTATGCGTACACATTAAAATAGTAACGAACGCCGACTTCACGGGAAAGAACGTACGAGTGTTGAAAACTGGTGTCTTCATAATCCCAGAACCTGAACCTGTCAAGTGCGACAGTCGGACCAAGGAACAAGATTTGCAACGTATGATCGTACAGCAACATCAACAGGGATTTTCGCACAAGTTGTCTCTCCAACGCTATCGTTGTCAACAAACAAACTACGAACTATAAACACCAGACATATATATTATAAGTAATCTGACTTACCGCAAACTCAGACAGATGCAAAAAGCGCAAAGCCTGCAAACACGAGGTGGGCAACTTACCATATTACCAGGTCATCAATTTACATTTACAACAGTCTACGGTGACAGCACAGTGCTGGCATGAGTTATCGCCTGGTGGGCGCTGAGAACCGGGTTTGAGCCGATCGCCCGGAACCAAAGAACAAAAAAATAGTCCACGGATTTAAGCAATCCCTGGGCGAAGAAATGAATATGAAATACACTCAAATTCAGATTTCGTTTTATTTCTAGTTCACATGAAACGATTACGACTGTTTTTTTCTTCATTTTCTGGTTAATACCCTGATATAAGACTCAACACAGTGAAAATCACTGGCGGAGTGATACAGGTTAACCCAGGGTCACCGCATTATAGTGCACGTACACATTTGCATAAATTTCGTGAGTGGCAGCATAGTCTGGTCGACACCGCTACGCGGTGGCGATCCAGACAAAAATCGAATTAAAAGTTTGATTGTTCATATTGAAAAAAGTTAATAACAGAAAATGAGTAGTAATTGCTGCATTTTTTGTCTTTTTCGCTATTTTTTGTATTTTTCATTATTCATGTAAATATTCTTTGTTGTTGCGAATTAGAGAAATAATGGCGAATTGGAGAAAAGATGTTGAATTAGAAAATAAATGTGAATTAATGGTGAGATGGAGAATACTGGCGAAATAGAGAATACTGACAAATTAAATGGCGAATTGAGAATACTGGCAAATTAAATAATAATGACCCTATTACAGAATAATGGCAAATTAGAGAAAAGATGTCGAATTAGAAAATGAAGGTGGAGTAATGGTGAATTAGAAAATAATGGCGAATTAGTGATTATTGGCACTTAGAGGACAATGGCCAATTAGAGAATAATGGCGAATTGGAGAAAAGATGTTGAATTAGAAAATAAATGTGGAGAATACTGGCGAAATAGAGAATAATGGCAAATTAAATGGTGAATTAGAGAATACTGGCAAATTAAATAATAATGACCCTATTAAAGAATAGTGGCGAATTAGAAAAAAAGATGTCGCATTAGAAAACGAAGGTGAAGTAATGGTGAATTAGAAAATAATGGCGAATTAGTGATTATTGGCGCTTAGAGGACAATGGCGAATCAGGGAATAATGGTGAATTGGAGAAAAGATGTTGAATTAGAAAATAGATGTGAATTAATGATTAATGGTGGGATTTGACAAATGAAATGGCGAATTAGAGAATACTGGCAAATTAAATAATAATGACCATATTACAGAATAATGGCGAATTAGAGAAAAGATGTCGAATTAAAAAATGAAGGTGAAGTAATGGTGAATTAGAAAATAATGACGATTTAGTGATTATTGGCACTTAAGAGGACAATGGCCAATTAGAGAATAATGGCGAATTGGAGAAAAGATGTTGGATTGGAAAATAAATGTGAATTAATGGAGAGATAGAGAATACTGGCGAATTAGAGAATAATGGCAAATTAAATGGCGAATTAGAGAATAATGGCAAATTAAATAATAATGACCCTATTAAAGAATAGTGACGAATTATGAAATAATGCCGAATTAGACAATAATGGCGAATTGGAGAATAATGACGAATTGGAGAATGTCAAACTGACGAAAAATGGCCAATTGAAAAATAATGATGAATTAAAAAATAGCATTATAGACTGGCGAGTTGAATTAAAGAATGGTGAATTAAAAATGCTGAATTGAGGAATGGTGAATTATTGAATGATGAATTAAAGAATGGTGAATGAAAAAATATTACTGAATTATACAATGGTGAATTATAGAATTGTGAATTCATAATACAAAGTGAATCATAGAAAGATGAATTAAAGAATGAGCTTAGTGAATTATAGATTGGTGAATTAAATAATAATGATGAATCATAGAACAGGGAATTAATGAATGAATTAGAGAATGTTGAATTATAGAATAGTGAATTAAAGAATGGTGAATTAGAGAAAAGGCAGATTACACTCGCAGACTCATAACCCACTCTTTCTCTCCATTGTGCTATGTTAGAAGTCCTTTCGAAGGAATTCGTTGAATAATCGCCTTTGAAATGTCTTCTTCTGGTGTGATGTGGCTGGTGGTTCATCTGATAGTGCCTCGGGTTGTGCCATTGGAAGTGGAGCTGGTGGTGCCTCAGGTTGTGCCACAGGCGGACCTGGTGGTGCCTCAGGTTGTGCCACAGGTGGGGCTGCCAACAAATGGGCTGATAGGGTTGTCCTCTGGACTCTTAGGAGGGTACTGGCTCTGCCGTGGTGACTCTGTGTCAAGTGGAGATGCTGTTCCTGGAATTTAATCTCATGACACTAAAACTGCATCTTACAAGGAAAACAACAAATACTCACCTGTTAGGCACAAGGACAAGTAAAATATATTACTTAGAATGCTGTTTCATCTACAAAATTGTAAATAAAAAAATAACTTAGATGACAATTTCCAAGTCACACCGTATGCATTTGTTATACTCAAACGTTATGTGCTTCATGGCCTACGTGACAGGTTTACGGACTTTACAACATGTTGGCAGAAGATTATTGTATCTTACATCAAGTTCATGGCTGGAACTATGAAATAAATTTAAAGGTAAACATATGCCATTCACATAGCATTGTACATGTAATACATGTGCTATGTCGCTGTAAATTGCAGGATTACTGGTCTGTGGACTGCGGGATACAGTTATGGGCAGCGACACATGTCTGCAGAAGTTTTTCGATGCTCTTCAGGTAAATGCCATGACTGGAAATATGAAATTAATTCAAAAGTAAACATGCCATATGACATTGTACATTGTATAAGCTTATACATGTGACATGTTCCTGTGAATCACACGTTTTTTGGCTTGTGAACTACATGATACTGTTAAGGGCAGCGGCACATGTTTACAGAAGTTTACTGATGGTTTTCCAGTCCGAAACAGGCAGGGAAATATGAATTTGCAGAAAAAAGCACACCTGCATTTTACATAATAAATACATGAATTTGGTACATGTGCTGCGTGTTGATAAATCGCACAATTTTGATTTGGCAGACTACGTGAAAGACTTATGAGCTATGGGACATGTTGGCGGAAGTTTACCAATGCATTTCTAGTCCCAAGCAAGGAAGGAAATATGAATTTGACCCAAAAATCAACATGACTATCACACAAAAATGCTACAATATTGTACATGATGCTCGCGTTGAATTTTCGCACAATTTTGATTTCAAGGACTACGTGACAGGTTTATCATGTATGACACATGTTTGTGGAACTTTGCTAATGGTTTTCCAGTGCCAAACAGGCAGAGAAATATAAATTTGCAGAAAAAAAGCAAACCTGCATTTTACATAATAAACTCATAAATTTGCTACATGTGCGGAAGATTTGCAATGCATTTCCAGTCCAAATCAAGCATGGAAATATGAATTTGACCCAAAAGTAAATATATAGCAAAAGTCAAACCACAGAAATATAGTACTTTGTTTGCATTGAATTTTCATAAAATTTGGGTTTTACAGACTATGAGACAGGTTTGCCATAGGTAAGCCGAGTGCCACTCTTTTATTCCTATCTATCATATTGTAATCTAATCTGGGCTAACACATATTCTTCTCATCTATCACCTATTGTGCTCCTGCAAAAACGAATCATTCGTATTATAACTTGTAGTGACAGGCTCTCTCACACCGAACCCCTTTTCTCTCAAACAAATATTCTACCGTTCACAAAACTCAATGATTATCTCACATTAACTTTCGCCCACCGATTTGTGCATTCGCCTTTCCGTTTGCCTAATCACTCTTTATCATGCTTCACAATGTTATCCACAGTTCATTGTTACCCTACTAGACATGTAAATTTGAATCTATACAGGCCATATTTTACGAATCAAGCAACACTACACACAATCAAAGCTAAAGGTCCTAAATTATGGAATTCTATTCCCAGTGCATTAAAATGTATCGATTCAGAATCGCTATTTAAGCGCAATATCAAAATATTCTTATTAGCTAAATAATTCTCAAACCTCAGTATAATCATACGGGATCATCTACGGTGAAAAGGGACATTGTATATATGTTTAAATAAATATATATGTATATCACTCTCTATATATATATCTTTTTACTGTATATTCACTCTGTGAATGTAAACTTATATTCAACCTTATATAATTTAGATGTGTAAAAAATTTGTACGGAACATACTTTGTCACTGTGTTTATATGTGTGTGTGTGTGTGTGTATATGTATATATATATATGTGTGTATATATATATGTTTCGAATAATATGTATACTTTATGAGTCGCATGTATATATGGTGCAAGACTTCCCTGATCCACTCCTATATGTTCCGAATATGACTATTAAGAAATATGATTACATGTCATAGTTTATATTCCGTTTAATTCGCCACCTCCCTCATGCCCATCATTATTGTCATATAATTATAACAGGGATAGAACAAGCCCGTGTTGGGCTTTATTCCCGCCAAAACATTTTGACCTAATATTTATTTCCAATGTAAATTATCTGGTGAATAAATTCTGATTCTGATTATATGTCAGTGGAAGTGTGTGGATACTTTTCCAGGCCCAAAGATGCAGAAAAATATGAACTTGAACCAAAACAAAAACATGGACTTTATCCAACATATATGATATGTATATATATGACCACGCCCCCTTTGTTCGGTTATTGATTTGACGACTACTATAGTCTGTCCATTTTAATTAGTCGCCTACTTTGGAGCTTGCCAAAAATCAGTAGTTAACCCTGCAACAATTTTCTTTTTTGCAGCGTGTAGAACAAACTGAACTCTACAAAATGACTACCATCCCTCCATGATATCGATAATATATCACGCTTGAAATAACTTTATCATTCACTCCATATAAAACTCCAGTACAGTTGTTTATGCACCGGGCCTCAATTACATAGAGGGACGTCATAATGTATTCATACTCATTGGCACAAAGGTCATTAATGCCGAATACAGTAATAACGGGCGGTCCGTGAGAGTGTCGCATACATTTCATGCCCAGTGAAATTGCAGAACGATAAACCGCACACACCTCTATGACCATACAAAGCATTGTTGACCTTTGTGGTAGACAGCACGAATACATTATGACGTGTCCCTATGTAATTGAGTCCCGGTACATGAAACAACTGTACTGGAGTTTTATATGGAGAGAATTAAAAAGTTATTTCAAACGCGATATATTATCGATATCATGGGGAAATGGTAGTCATTTTGTAGAGATTTATTTGTTATACACGATGCAAAAAAGAAAATTTATGCAGAGTTAACTGCTGATTATTGACAAGCTCCAAAGTAGACGACTAATTAA
>JAVTVY010047974.1:0-24351 GCA_036873755.1 Hanleya hanleyi
GGGGTAATTGAGTGACATACTTGGTCAAGGTGTTGTCAGGAAACACTTCGAGTGAGCTATTACTGGGCAACGTCAGGTAAAACATGACGACTGAGTTGTTCAGGCTTCTGCACCGGGTTTTTATAGGAGTTATTAGTAGGGTTCCCAGTAAGGGCCCACCCCCCAGGTCTTGGGCGCCTTACCTCGGCGTTGTGATCGTCGCGTTGACTTAGATCGGCTACGTCCCCGTCGTGGTTGTGGTATTTTGGACGGCGGCGGCGGCGGTGACATGGAGTCCCAAGAAGAGGAGGAGGGTGGAGGTTGGTGTCGGGTCGGTTGCTGCATAAAGGCCCAACGGTTAGGATTCCCTACCAATTCTTGAGGGGTGTGTATGTCTTTTAATCCCTGAGCAAAGACTTCCCAGCCCGGTGGATTAGAGTGTTTGCGAGAACGTGCCATATCGTTGATCAAATCGGTCATATGAGACCCCGGCACCACTTTGTTTCGAATCAGCAGTTTTCCTTCAGCGTTCCAACTCATATCGGAATTCTGTTTCACCCGGTCCAACAATAAACGGGCCTTGGTCTTGAAGGCTTTAGGCACACTGGTCAACACTTCCTCTTCCAGCTCAGGTGAAGGTGGTGATGGGGATGTCAGTGTGGGCGTTGTGGTGGGTAGTGGTGGTGGTGTACTACTACTACTCCCTCTATATTGATCCATAAACGTCTGGTACCGGTTCAGCGTATGATGGTAGAGTTGAATTTTCTCGTGATCGGGTAGTCGACGTTGCAGTATACTATTCATCTCTTCATCCAGAGACTGCAGTTGTTGCACTGTGGCAGGCACGGGATAGGGTGATTGCAAACTCTGTAACAGTCGAGGTTCCACCAGCATCATTTTTTTCGTATGTTCCATGACGTTAGCGTCCCAAGATGGAGCCTAGTAACGGTCCCAGTACGGTAGCGGCTAAGGGTGCGAGGAGTGCGCCGAGAAATCCACCTCGCTGTAACACCTGTTTCTTTTTCTTCACACTGCCCGTCTTCTTCACCAACGTTCGGAGACCCGCCTTGTGCCGTTGCAATTTCCCTTTCTGCAGAGGACTGAGTGGAACATTGCCTTTTAACACATTATGGGCCACTTCACACAAACACCGTACCAAGTCGGGATCCGCCCCGCGCACCAGGGCCCGGCCCACCTCCGGTGGCGCGCTGCGTAATACGCGCAGGGCCGGCGCGTGCTTGCGTATCCGTGCAGACATGATGATGAATGACGGCTAGAGTGCGTTGTCTTCTTCTTTTATCTTTTATCTTTTATCTTTTATCTTTTATTTGGGTGTGTACACCGTCTGCACCTCGCCGGGAAAAATGAGGGTACGCAATCGAAGGGTGGAGGGCGTGTCTTGTTTCAAGTCGATGAGTAGATACCCGTGAGCGGGTTGGGTAGCATCTTCAAAGGCTTCTCGTACAAAGGCCGTGTTTTTAGGGTACATCTGTTGGGCCAGGTGGGTAATTTGTGAAGCGTCTCTGGGGTTTTTGAATAACACCACATACTGAGCATTCAAACTAGTGTTCCTGTGCTCTTTGTTCTTACTGAAGAGATTCTGCACGATGTAGATGATGCTCAACCGACGATGATGGCTTCCTTTGGTAAAGAGACGGGTGATTCGACTGTCCGTTTCCGTCATGAGATCGTCCACCACCACCAACGTGTCTTGGGGTGTATCCTCAGGGGGTAAGCCTTCCACTAAGGTGAGTCCCGGGACACGTGCCAGTTCCTCGTACGCGTCGTACGCGGGTTGCCAAGCTCCATAACACCACAGGATGCGAGCTAGAGGCGGTGAAATGAGGGCTGACCCGTGTTGGATCAGACGTTGAACGAAGTGTGTTTTTCCCGACCCTGTCGGTCCAGCGATGAGACACGTGAAAGGATGCTGCCATCGAGGATCCATAGTTTTTATTTTTTTTATTTGGTGATTTGCGCTCGACGGTTAGAAGCCCACCACCGTTGTCGTGGATCCCACCGGGGATCGTAGTCGAATGGGTACCGTTGTCGTGGTAAACGTGATTCACGGGGATCCACTGCAAATATTTTTAGCGTCGTGGTGTTGGTGGTGGTGGGTGTAATAGGTGGTGTTGGTGGTGGGGTGGAAGGATCGTCGCTTCTCAGGGATGACGGAGGATGACGTGGAGTCGTAGTAGTAGTAGTAGTACGGGACGTGGTGGTCGTCGTGGGTGGCTGGATGTAGCGGGCAAAGGGTAACGTGGTGATGGATGGAGTAGACGGTGTGTGAGTAGTAGACGGCGTGGTAGACGTGGGTGTCTGGGTTGATACGTGGCGAACCCTTGACGTCTTGGCTGGCGTAGGCAGTGTCGTCGTCGTAGTGGTGGAAGTGGTGGATGACTGAGATGTGGAACGCAGGGTGTTCAAACAGGATATCACGGTCGTCAAATCGTAGAACACGCCTGTAAATAACGTACCCAGAACCACTACTAGACACACTATAGTACCCACTTGTGCTTTTCGAGTTCGTAATAGTAAGGGTAGACGTGTACTATCCATGGTACAATCCTACACTGAAGGCTGGTGGTGATAGGGGTTAGAATTTATAGACGTTTCATGTCACGGCCGGACACCCAGGAATTAAACGAACGAGGCCATCCTTGCCATTTGACGAGATGATAGGGGATGCCACGTCGACGTTCCGTTTTCAAAATCTTTTCCACCGTGTAGTAGTCTTTCGGTGTTTTCACTATGGGTTGTAATTCTGCCTCGTAAAACGTGCCTTGCAGTGTTTCTCCTTGTAGATCTTCCAGTTGATAGACGTGTGGCTGTCGAGGTTTATGGCGAACGATGACAAAGTGCTCGTCACTTCAGTTGGGCAAGTAACTTTTCTCAAATTGGCCTTTCACTTTACTGATCCGTACCACATCTCCACGTTTGTAACGGGGTGCCGTGAGTGGTTGTGATGGACTGGATGAGTACAGCGTAGCACGCACTTGATGTTCGTTGCGTTCTGTCACATCACAGGGAGCTCGCTGGATACTGCGATGATAGGCGCGATTGTACCCTTGCACCAGTTGAGGTAGTACATCGATGTACCGTCGGGTGTTTTGGGCGGTAAAATACTTGTACATTCGTCCTTTGAAGGTGCGATTGAAGCGTTCCACCACAGAAGCTTTCGTCTCGTTGTACGTATGAAAGAAAAATACCTTCTGTTTCTTAAGAAAGGCTTGAAAGGGTCGGTTGAGAAATTCTGTGCCTTCATCCGTTTGTAAATAAAGAGGTTTGCGCCCCGTCTTGAAAATCTGCTGAAACGCTCCTATTAGATTCTCTCCTGTTTTGGTGCGAATGGGTAGTACCCAGGCATACTTGGATAAAATATCGATACAGGTCAATATGTACCGATGTCCATCATTGTGAGGTGCAAATCGACTCATGTCCACTAAATCCGCCTGCCATTGCGCGTCTATACCTCCTACGATGACTCGGTTACGGCGAAAATGTCGTCGGGCTGCTCGATGTAAACTATAAGTGTCTTGGGTTTTTAACCAGTCTCGAACTTCAGTTCGACTGATGCCTTGAGAATGGGCAGCTCGAGCGAGCGCTCCCACAGCGCTATACGCGGCTGGACTGGTAGGGCTGTAATACAAATCGGTTAACACCTCGTTCACTGTAGATGCTGACTCCTTTTTTCCCTTTCGGGACCGCTTCATTACGGGCTTCTTACCCCTCATTGAGGCGCCTCTGGGTCCCCGTCATGTGTGTGCTCGCTTCATCAGGTGACACTGACACTCTAGCCTCTGTGCATTCTATAGATATAGTACTTTCGTCTTCCCCGGCTGTATCATCATCATGTTGTTTTTTTTCATGGGGTTCAGCCAGCGCGTCTTCTATAGCACGAGCCCACGCCAATTGGGCGGGTGATCGGTCGTCCGGTGTAAACAGCTGGTCCACAATAGGCACTACTTTCTCCAAGGCTGACCACAGAGAGGGGGTTAGGAGGAAACTTCGCGCAGGTTCTTGGTAGCGGCCCACACGTGGGAAGAGGGCGGTACGGTATACGTAGATGGCATTGTCCATGTGGATGAGGTGTCCGTCTAACTCTCCGTTCAACACCCGTTTAAATTTAGTCCAGCCATCACGCTGTAGCGTCACCGTATTCGATAGAGTCTCAGCGCGCGCCCAGCAAATAGCTCCACCGTCTTCCACCAGGGTCACTTTATCTTCATAGACGTATAACCCCACCTGGTAGGATGTAAGAGGCAGGATGGCTCGTAGTGACATGCTTGCTCTAAATGTCGAACGGTGAATGACACACACTCTGTCTCATCCCCTGTATTTATAGTGTCAGGTACTATTCTGTGAGAGGATGATCCTGTGGAGAGAGTACTTCATCGACCACGGAGACTACTTGTTGCAAAGCCGTCCATAGATCGGGGTCCAGAGTAAAACCCCCTCGCTTGAGACAGAGAAGTCGAGCAAAATAGGGACCGCGGAAAATGTACACATCGTCACACAGGTGAATGCTATCCCCGTCGAGATCACCGCATAACACACGTTTCAAGGTAATCCAGCCTTCCGGGGATAAAGAGACACGCGCGGGTTCAGACGTACACCAACATCGGCTATCGTCATCAATGAGTTCCACGCGTTGTGGGTATAACAATAGGGTACAGTCCGGTGTAAGAGTACGGGTAGCTAGAGAGCACGCCTGGGGATAGAGTACGTCGTGGACATCGGTAATAATAGCTTTCAGCGCCTGCCATAATGCCGGCCGAAGTAGGATAGCGGCACCCCCACACTGTTCTAGCCGCGGAAAAAAAGAATCATCTCTACCACTGCGCAGGTATACACCGATTCCCACGTGCAGGAAATCCACTTCGGGCTCTTTTCCCTGTAACAACCGTGTCAATAGAGCCCACCCTGCTAGGCTTAAACATAATTTCACTTCTCGAGGATGTTCTTTGATGAGCTGCAATTCATGATCATAGACGATGAGAATCACATCAGACGTCAGTTGAAAGAAAGCGAGCTCCTTTCCGTGCGCTGCCATAATGGTGAATGATAAAATACCGGCCAGGCAAAATGTATATATATACCGATTCTTGCTAATGTGAGTAAAAAAAAAATATTTCATCGTAATAAAAATTCGTACCTTGTTCTAGAAAATAACTAAAATTAAAAAAATGGCTGTTATGATTTTTTTGATTTTTTTATTATTTATTTATTTATTTATTTCCTCGAGAGCTTTAAAATAAGACCTCACTCTACCCAATCGGGCCACTAGTGCTCCACCTAGACTCCAACATGTCCACCCCGTATGGATTTATACATACTAATATCCCAGTATATGAGTGTATATGGGTCTATATGGATCTATATACAAGCCTACCCGGTACTTTCATAGTTTTTCCATCGTATTCTACATGATCAACCTCATAGCTCATAGTAAAAGCCATAAAAAAAACGACCACCCCTATACCCCATACAGGCCAAATATAGCGGGACATCATCTTCGCCTGGGAATTGGTGTAGTCCGAGTTGTCTCCCTTGCACCAAAGCGTATAGATGGGGCTGTGGTTTGAACGGAGTTATTATCCGGGCAAGCCGGGGAAATTGACCTTGAGCAGCCATTTTTGTTAGCGTTTGTTACATATAACAGACCTGTACGGAATATTTCCACTTTAAATCGTTCATACCCAACAAATTATATCAAACTAATTCATGCATTCATATCTAAGTCATTCATATACCGCGGGAGACCACATGAAGGTGCCCCGATGCCGCTCAGCATACGTTCGATGAACGTTCGTAATTTTCTTTTGCTGGTGCAAACTGGACGATGTAAATGCTCGACACTGGGGTGGCACTCGATCATAGACTGGTTATAATAACATGCTACAACACTTAAATTCAGATCTCATCAACCAGAACGTGTTATGTGCTGGCAGTTCATGACAATATCGTAAGATATGTATGCTTGCTAACCTTAGTTGGATTCGTCATGAAATCATTTGGAAATAAGTAATTCGAGCACTTTTTTTGTGACATAGCAAAACGAAGATGACAGCCGTTTCCCTTTTCGCTGCGATGGTTTACACGAAAAACCGGCTCAGTTATAAAAATCCATATCTCCGTAAATATGAAATGTCCCAACTTTTTACGTCAAGACAATATTCTTTTATATGTGTACTTCCTATTTCCTGCAGGAATTTATGAAATATCAATTCTTTCCGCAATAAACTTACAATTTACTGGCAATGGTAACGAAATTCTTCGTCTCAAGGCTGTGATTTTACAATAAATGTCAGTGCACGTATAAATTTTATTTCCAATTGAACAACAAAATATGTTTGTGTTTCTTTTCCAATTTTAAACGGCTGTGATTTTACAATAAATGTCAGTGCACGTATAAATTTTATTTCCAATTGAACTCAGGCAATTCATGGTGTAGTATTTAAAAAATTTAGTAGCCTAGCGCTAGACTATGTCGTTATTTTAATGAATTTAGCGATTTTTTACACGCCTAACGTAAGAGTACGATAGTATGGAAAAACCGGTACAATGCAAATAAATTGGTTTTCCTGGCTAAAAATACGTCAACACTATGGCTTAAGCCTTATAATAGCTCCGTGAAAATTCCAGCGGGTTTATCGAAAGAAAACTAGGAAATTTTTATACTTGGGCAATGGTAACACAGCACTATACAGTGTACGGGCAAAAAACCATAATGTTACACTCACTGACACCGGCCGCCATCTTAAACCCACCTCCCACCATCCACATGCCGCCATTTTAAACCCACCTCCCACCATCCACATGCCGCCATCTTAAACCCACCTCCCACCATCCACAGCCGTCTAGACTATAAATAAGGCGTAGTATGTTGACATTTATTCACAAAATACAATCATGGGTACAAGAAGACGACCAATTTTCACCCACCACCCTCCTAGAGATCCTAGACATCCTAGAGAGATGGTTACCAGAGAGGTGGTTACCAGTGAAGATGATGGTGGAATATCCATAATTACAAGCTTGCAGCAGGTTATTACAGACGAAACCAACATACGAAGAAGTCAAGAAGAACTGGAACAGCTACGCAGTGATGTAATGCAAGAAGATGCGAGAAGACGAAGTCAACAACAAGACCAAGATATCAGCAGGATGGTGGCCATAGCAGAGGAAGAAGATACCGATATAACTGACGGGGAAGAAGAAATTACATGGTTAAATAGTAATATACCTGCAACAACTACAACGGCTATAACCACGTCGGTTTCGGAAACTCCCAGTATAACGACTTCAGCTTCCGAAACAACACCACAACAACCATGCTCTTGGGCCGAGGTAACCCGCCTCAACGAACGGATTAACGGCATGCGGGAAGACATGAATCTAATGGACGCTGAGATTTCAAGACAGAACAAAGAACGACATAAGGAAGAACAAAAATCAAGATGTAGCGTGTGTACAGATGAAGATAGCCAGTACGCTGTATTACCGTGTGGCCATTTATGCATCTGTAAAGATTGTTGGGTCACGCTGACGTGTGTAGGAGACATGTGCCACTGCGTTGAAGCAGGCGAACAACATTTAAAAATCAAGTGTCCAATCTGCAGGAAGCATGTGGGTGGAATAAAAAGAATCTACCGTGCATAAAACAAGTGTCGTAACACTTTCAAAGGCCCTTTTCAGGGCCACCCATCTTTCCGGAAGAGGAAACTTCTATCAAAAAGCACAAAAAATTAACACCAACTCCCATCATCCTACTCCCCAAAGAAAAAAAATTTAAAATTTTTTTTTTACTATTAAAAATTGAAATTATTGAAAAAAAGGGGAAATTGGAGGGGGGGACAAGGGGGATGGAAGGTTGGTGGAATAGCCAATCTAGGGAAGCCCCTAATGGACCAATGGGGTCGAGTGAGGTATCGATGTGAAGCTTATGTGAAGGGGCATCTGATGGACTGGGTGTGGGGTTGAATTAGGGTCATTCTGCGCATGCGCGGTGGCCGAAGGGTATGAAAATAGACGTTTTGGCATCTAGGGAAGGCCCTAATGGACCAATGGGGTCGAGTGAGGTATCGATGTGAAGCATTCGTGAAGGGGCATCTGATGGGCTGGGTGTGGGGTTAAATTAGGGTCATTCTGTGCATGCGCGGTGGCCGAAGGGTCCAATGAACACTAACAAGCATTTTTTTAATTTTCTACTATTTTTATTAACACAAATAGAATGAACGTGTTCACAAGGGTATTGAATTCAATTAACAGTAAAAAAAACTCTGAATTTTTAATACAATTATACGCTATCAAGCCACTTCAATGAATGTGAAGGAATACGGTAAATGTTTTTCAACACTTGTTCAATAGTTCGCCAACAAGACTTGTTTGAATTCATCATCGTCTTTCCGTCCCTGGTGCACGTAGATGTACGTAATAATCTCTTCACGTGGAATTTTGGGAGGGCAGGCCGCTTCCACTGCCAGGCCAATTTGCGTCTCGGTCACGGTCTGTAGTGCCTCAGTGATGATGGCGTATGAGGGTACACTAGTGTCCACACACGTATGCTTGTCTATCGGACTGTTATTTTCACAGCCTGCGCATTCTTGGATACGCAAGTGTGGAATGCGAGGTCTGATGAGATGCAGGACTGTGTCGATGTACTTCTGATAAATATAGTGAGACACCTGGTAGGCCAGAGCTTGACGAATTGTACTTGCAAGACTCTGCAACTTCCGCCACGCCGTTAATTTCAAGGTGACACCCTGAGGACAAGCAACAAGCTCTTGCGTATCTAACCGCATTTTCCATTTACGAATATGCACCAGGAGCTGGTCGTTGAAATAAGCACAGCTCACAAAGATTTCGTCACCCACATGAAATTTCGCTTCGTCACTCCCCTGATCGCGAATAACAGCATCGATGGCGTAATCAAGGGTCTCCAGTTTTTGCCAGGTATCTAAGTTCATGGCAATATGCCTACCGGGTCTGTCGTTAAAGCCCGATGCATTAAAATGCACTTCTTCGTCTTTGACACTCACAGTTAAATAGGCCGAGAGCTCCCAAATGTCCGTGTGGGCTGCCTGGTAGGCCTGTTGAATAATGTTATTGATATCCTGCACAGACATAGGAAGTTGCACTTCTTCTTTCACAGGCTCAGGCACTTGCTGGGGTACTGGCTGCTCAACCACTGACTCAGGTATTTCTAACGGTGTTAGTCGAGGCCGTTTGGGGCGTCCAACGCGTTTGGCAGGTGTACTCTCTGGGGTAGTGTGCGTACGTTTGCTAGCTGTACGCTCTTCGGTAGTGTCCATCACTAAGAAATCATCATCTACAAGGGGAATTTCAAGTAGATCCGCTAGTTCTCCATTTTCCGTCTTCTTCAGCGCCTCCACGAAGGCTAGAAATGCATAGGGGCCACGGCGCAGTAGACCGTCGATGAGAGCTCTGTTTTGTCGTGAAGGGGTGTTCTCCGCCATGATATCTTCGACACCCTGTTTCAGGAGTATGTTATCGGCCATAAGCACATCACATAATTCGCCCACATGCTGCATCTCATCAACGAGGCGAGGGCGGTTCTTTTGAAGCGTGACTAGGTCGGCTGAATTCATCATGACTATGGGTTCAGGCTGGTGAGTAACTGCTACGGGGTAAAAGTCTGGTGAATTTGCACTGGTAAAATGAAATATAGTCAAAGGTTCTCCACAGCTCATACAAGTAGGCAAGCAGGCTGGCTGGCTGGCTGGCTGGCTAGAGGTGAAGCAGACTAGAGGTGAAGCAGGCTGGCTGGCTGGCTGGCTAGAGGTGAAGCAGACTAGAGGTGAAGCAGGCAGGCAGGCTGGTCAGGTCAGGTAAGTCAGAGTGCTACACAGAGTAGTGCAATGAATACACCCCTTCCCTAAAAATCGACTCCTTTTATACGTTTTTCTACAAGCCGCCATATTAAACCCACCTCCCACCATCCACATGCCGCCATTTTAAACCCACCTCCCACCATCCACACGCCGCCATCTTAAACCCACCTCCCACCATCCACATGCCGCCATTTTAAACCCACCTCCCACCATCCACACGCCGCCATCTTAAACCCACCTCCCACCATCCACACGCCGCCATTTTAAACCCACCTCCCACCATCCACACGCCGCCATCTTAAACCCACCTCCCACCATCCACACGCCGCCATCTTAAACCCACCTCCCACCATCCACACGCCGCCATCTTAAACCCACCTCCCACCATCCACACGCCGCCATCTTAAACCCACCTCCCACCATCCACACGCCGCCATCTTAAACCCACCTCCCACCATCCACACGCCGCCATCTTAAACCCACCTCCCACCATCCACACGCCGCCATCTTAAACCCACCTCCCACCATCCACACGCCGCCATCTTAAACCCACCTCCCACCATCCACACGCCGCCATCTTAAACCCACCTCCCACCATCCACACGCCGCCATCTTAAACCCACCTCCCACCATCCACACGCCGCCATCTTAAACCCACCTCCCACCATCCACCATACACCACACGCATGCGCACACGCCCCCAATACGCCCCAAAAACAGGTCGCTGTGACGTCAAAACAGGTTCTGCGCATGCGCAGTGAGGCGCTGTTACCTCGATTGACCCTTTGTATACTACTTCGATGCTAACTTAGGGTGCACTACGGGGCTATCCAGTTCAGTTGGAAATAAACAATGAGGCCCCCGGCAGATTCGGTGAATCTCCGCCTGCACTCTATGTCTCCGCAGGTGAACATTTTGCTCCCCGACAACCTTATCAGTGATTCGATCAATACGTATCCCTATGTCCCTGCATCGAAATGTTGCTGTCGTACGTTGAAAAGCTCATCTCACTTGACAGCGCACTTGTGCTACCTGGACCCCCGAACACATGGGCAAGGAGATCCTAATTATCGGTCGATTTCATGGGCCTATGGCGCGATTCTGCTGGTGGACCTTGTCCCCGAGGCCCGCGCTCTGTACAGACCTATTGGTCTTTGATATATGTTGGCATTGTGGGAAGTTGATGCTGGGTCGACATCAGGCCTTACAGACTAGTCTTTTGCGTTAAATGCGGTCATTTTCATCTGACGATGATACAGCTCACCAATCCCCAGTGTACGAGATGTCACAGCGACACAGCTCACCAATTACCAATATACGAGTTGTCAGAGCATTTCCATCATAGCTATCTAGATTTGTATCTAATACCGCTTATGCCGGTACTAGGGGCCGTGTGGTCATGTCATTCAAGTTGCCACATGAACAGGTACAATAAAAGCGTACCTGAGATACAACACATATCCCGAATCGTTAGATTCTTGGTATGTGCTTTAGAATAGGTTAACCAGAAGACTATACTGTGAAGTGATGTGGCTCTCGACATCGGGCCTTACAGACTAGTCTTTTGCGTTAAATGCCATCATTTTCATCTGACGACGATGCAGCTCACCAATCCCCAGTGTACGAGTTGTCACAGCGACATAGCTCACCAATTACCAATATACGAGTTGTTAGGGCATTTCCATCATAGCTCTCTAGATTTGTATCTAATATCGCTTATGTCGGCGCTAGGTGCCGTGTGATCATGTCATCCAAATTGCCACATGAACAGGTACAATAAAAGCGTACCTGGGATACAACACATATCCCGAACCGTTAGATTCTTGGTATGTGCTTTAGAATATAGGTTAACCAGAAGACTATACTGTGAAGTCATGTGGCTCTGTCAGGATGTCGGCACCCCTTCCCACTTCCCTTATATGCGTTGTAATTCTATGCGCGGACGTGTTCATACAATATCGTCACCCTTTGTACAAGTTACCCAGCAAAGTCTGACTGATACGCGCGCCACCGACCGTTGTCTTGATGGCTAACGATGTAGAGAGGCACGCGGCTTATTATAAGATCACCCAAGACGCGGTGCTGTATGCCCGTAATGTGAAAGCGAATCCAGTCGTTTGTGTCACCTCAACGTCTTGAAGAATAAAACAGCCAGCTACCACATCGGACGTGTGCAAATCAGAGCGTGTTCCGTGCCTGCAAGGAATACGAGAGCCAATCAAGAAAATAAATTCATAGGGGAACTTCACAAACAGTGGTTCTTGCCTGCATAGAGAATATCAGTTTCAAGGAACCTACTAAGAGAAGCCGTTTCACTTTAAAAAGATCGACATCAACTTTGCGGCTCTGTACGCTCTGTACGTTAGGGTCACCATCCTAACACCAGAATTTGGGCGACCTAATCAGAGCCTGTTCGCAGCGACAAGGCAAGTAAACCATGACGAGGGAAATATGAGCAGCTGGATGGAGTATGCCAGTGGGTACATGTAGTTCTGCGTCGATCTGACCCCGACCTCAGAGAACCACCATCAGCTGAATCTCGTCAAGCAAAACAAATTACGGTTGAAACCCATTATGCATGGGCTCTCCGGAATACCATCAATGTGATTTGCTACGACAACATCGTTCACGTGGATAAAACGCGCAACAAAACATGGCCCAAATTGCTCAATGTATCACATAGAGACGCACCATCTTTTAAGGGGTGTTTCAACCGCTATATTCACACGATCTATTCTCTATGGATAATCGCTATATTATGGAAGCCGATAGCGGCCACTCGCGTTCTCGCTATCTCGCCCTGTAGATTTGGCCAGGCGAAATGGCGAAAATACGAGAATTAGGGGCGCGAATGGCCGATAGCGGCCATCAAAAAGGTCGCGGCACGATAACACGAGAACACGCGAACGATGCCGTTAGCGAGTCGCGACCTACCATTCGCGTGTTCTCGTCTTCTCGCATACTCGCCTCAGGATAGGTCGCGGCACGCGAACACGCGAACGCGCGAATGGCCGATAGCGGCCATCAAAAAGGTCGCGGCACGATAACACGATGTCTTGATGGCTTACCATTCGCGTGTTCTCGTCTTCTCGCATACTCGCCTCGGGATAGGTCGCGGCACGCGAACACGCGAACGCGCGAATGACCGATAGCGGCCATCAAGAAGGTCGCGGCACAATAATATAAATCTAAATATAATTTAATACGAAACGAAATTTAGTATTTTTCCGTTTTACAAAATGAAATCTGATGATACAGTCAAGCGACAGACAATGGAACAGTACTTCATTCAGAAGTTCAAATGTGAATTAAACTGTTAATAATACCTTTATTGATATATGAACTGTGGAATTGAACAATTAATTATTTCTTTTATGCATGTATCGACTGAAAAAGGAGATGTCAGACAACTGTCGGTAAAAACTAACCATGCATTTATCAAGTCTGGACGTTTCAGGCAAAACTAACTCAACGGACATGTCATCTTATGTTCAACATCAGGGCAATGCAGCTAATTGTTTAGTTCTTGTTCTATAGTATATATCATTGTCGGATTATAGCAAACTGTTTTACGATTTGGCTTCTCCAGTATATTGTAAATATGTCTCCAGTGTCTAATTTGTATATAAAAATGCGTTTCAGCATGTTCAACAGCAAGGCAACTATATGTATATATATAACTTCACATAGAAAAAAAATATATCTTTGCTGTTGAAAAGACCATAAAATGGACGAAACCGATTTAGCAGTACAATATACAGTTTAGCTCTACATTTTATTTTTTATTTCGAATTTAATTCGCATACATATCTCCCGACCGCAGTTTGTGCCCCAACATATTCCCATATTGGCCCCTGCTTGTTGGACTGACAATTTCAATTGGTTAGGACGATTACGGTCCCAGCTTGTGCCGTATCCAAGTTGGCCCTCAGAGGCATGGTACAATGACATCTAGAACAAGAGGCATTTATAATGGATTGCTTCACTTATACACTTTGGCCAAAATGTGAAAAAAACAAAAAAACAAACAAACGTGTTTCTGGCTTTCAGACCCTATTTTGCGTATTGTTATTTATTTCAGGAGAGTCCCGTTTTAAGACAGTTGTAGGTCAATAGGTTGAGACACAGTGCCCCGTCTCGAACCAGAAAAATTCATTCTCCAATACAGCCAAAAAAAGGTGATGGCCAGTTCTGATCATCAATGAAAGGTTATGATGGTCATCATCTTTTAAGGGTGATGATTTTGCCTCATCACCTTTAAAAGGTGATGAGCTAAATTTACACTCATTGCTCATCACTCTTCAAAAGTGATCGTAAAAAAAGAGTGATGGCCCAAACTCATCACTTTCTCGGGGTGATAGTTGTCAACCTTTTCTATCTGTGACACTATGTGAACAGCTAACGGCCTTTTCTGACTCTCAACATCACATTGCAGACAAATGGAAGGTTGCAGATCTCCATTTGATCAAGGGAGATCGTTCTGCTGATATGTATGGGGAAAAGGGTGTTCATGCGTATTTTTGGAGGCGACGCGCGAGCTGACATAAACAAGAGTAGAACAAG
Organism: Hanleya hanleyi; assembly: GCA_036873755.1. NCBI lineage: Eukaryota > Metazoa > Mollusca > Polyplacophora > Lepidopleurida > Hanleyidae > Hanleya > Hanleya hanleyi. The sequence goes on from JAVTVY010047974.1 coordinate 14,397, forward strand.
ACAGAGCAAAGACCATGTAGTTTCCATCTCTTTACTGATTTTCGTTCATTTTTATATGCTTGCTGATGCTTTTCAAACCAAATTTCGAGAAGAATATTTATTATCTGAGAGTTTTGGGAGTTTCAAAATATAACAGGTTACAGGGTTTTTTTAAATTTCGGTAGGCCTGACATCTCCTTTTTCAGTCGATACATGCATAAAAGAAATAATTAATTGTTCAATTCCACAGTTCATATATCAATAAAGGTATTATTGACAGTTTAATTCACATTTGAACTTCTGAATGAAGTACTGTTCCTTTGTCTGCTTGACTGTATCATCGGATTTCATTCTGTAAAACGGAAAAATACTAAATTTCGTTTCGTATTAAATTATATTCAGATTTATATTATTGTGCCGCGACCTTCTTGATGGCCGCTATCGGCCATTCGCGCGTCCGCGTGTTCGCGTGCCGCGACCTATCCCGAGGCGAGTATGCGAGAAGACGAGAACACGCGAATGGTAGGTCGCGACTCGCTAATGGCATCATTCGCGTGTTCTCGTGTTATCGTGCCGCGACCTTTTTGATGGCCGCTATCGGCCATTCGCGCGTTCGCGTGTTCGCGTGCCGCGACCTATCCTGAGGCGAGTATGCGAGAAGACGAGAACACGCGAATGGTAGGTCGCGACTTGCTAATGGCATCGTTCGCGTGTTCTCGTGTTATCGTGCCGCGACCTTTTTGATGGCCGCTATCGGCCATTCGCGCCCCTAATTCTCGTATTTTCGCTATTTCGCCTGGCCAAATCTACAGGGCGAGATAGCGAGAACGCGAGTGGCCGCTATCGGCTTCCATACTATATAGATAATACATTACAGGATATATATCCACTATCACTGGATTTGAAGGAAACAACAGATATCCCTAATGGCACATCATATTTAGACCTATATCTCTATAAAAATGAAGCGGGCCGGCAATGGTGGTTTGGTGTTAGAGGGGGTCATGTTTCATACCCGTTAAAAGTAATGCAACCTTGATCCCCACCCGTATCGGTAACATCACACAACAAATCCTACCCGAAATGCCCTTTCTATACTACTCGCCAAGTCAGCATGCGCGCGATAACGCCACTTCTGGTACAGACAATTCCAACTCGATCCACCCTACTCACACACTTTCACCAGAACCCGCCAATTCCGACCGTATCTGCGGTTTATCTACCACTGACGACGTCATTTCCAGTACATGGAGCGTATAGTACTGCCCAGATACAGACAGGTTCAGACCCACCTTGTCGATCCACCTTAAATACATTCTATACTAATCCACGAGTGCGCATGCGCATATCACTGAACATGCGAAAGCCAGGACACTGTGTTACATCAAACAACGAGAGGGTTCCATAGAACCCCCATTTGGATCCAGTGTGACCCGTATATCAGCAAAACTTTATTCAGCAGGCCTCCCAACAGAGTGCACAACGGCTCTGAGACTGTATTACTCCAGTTGCACTATGGTGTTATCCAGTTCAGCTGGAAATAAACAGTGGGTTCCCCTTTTCGGCCATCAATATCCGAATAATCTTTCACGCGAACCTGTTATTTCTTTTTATCTTATTATAGAGAATGCTCGTACCATTAATCCACGGCATATGGCATTTATGCAGTGAAAACTGAAAACCTTGCTTGAAACCCTTTAAAACTAAAAAAAAATCCTTTAAAACTTGAAACCCTTTAAAATTGCTTCAATTTTCCTGGAAAACCCTAACAAGGTGAAAATTTTGTTATATTCGGGTCAGTTTCCTTAGAGATCTATAAGAGCGATATCAACAAAATACAGCGTCTCGCCATTCACGTCTAGCGGTTAATTTAAAATGAAGAAAAACTTGGGGCATATTGACATACCAGTTATTGTCAAATTGTCTTGCCGTAAATGAGCCATGATCTTCACGTCAACACATTTGGCATACCGGTAACTGAGAATATTAACAGCCCAGCCATCGATTCGCATATTATGAAAGCTATTAAGCGAGCGGCCAGTCTTAAGACATTTCATTGTGTACCGTCTACAGTGTGTTCCCATTCACCCGTACTTGACACAATTCGCCCACATTGGCTAGTGATTCATCCCAGATTTTGGCGGTTAGGCCCGATTACCTCACTTCCAGTTTCTTGCACAAGTTCCCTCCACACGATCATAGGTTACTTGACCTGTAGTACACACACACACCACAGACACTCGAAGGTCAATCCTAAGGCCTAAGATCCATCCCAACATCAAAAGTCAAAGGTAACCCCAGCCCACTTCCACTTCACCTCCACCTCATTCCTTTACACGTTCCATTCACACGATGGGGAGAGATTTTCTGTTTATATACTACTAACATTATGATCACATTGTTAAAACCACAGTGACTTGAGTGGCAGGGGGTGTCTTCGTCGATGTTGTTGTTGTTGTGATTATATAATTTTTTTTCAAGAATATAATTATTTCCCACCTTTTCATGCACCACAATGACAGTAGATGTCATAAAAATGCTTTCTATACGCCCTACATCGATCTACATACCCCTCCTCTACTAGATCTCCATCTCTAATATCTAGTCCGCCGTTGATTCGGTAGCAACCTCGCCACCAGGGGTCGCTCTCCGCTGGAAAATTGGCCGCTCCGACGAACCCCTGGGACGACGGTCGCTGAAAATTGGTCCCATAATACATTGAAAAATTCTTTCACGTAGCCCCTTCCGGTTCCATTGGACCATATCCTATTCTTTATAGAACGTCAGTCATGAGTCATTTTTATGGTCAGTGTCATAACGTCATGACGTCAGAATAAAAAAATGTTTCGCAAGAATGCATAAAGAATTCTAGTAGGCTACGTCATCTTTCAGACGCGCTCGTAACATTCATGACGTCGGGACGTCGGCTTGATCCCCACAGATACGCTCTCGTTATGTTCTAAATTCTAGGGTTTTGTGTCCTATCCAATGACCGATCGTACTGCCGAGCGCCCTCCCAGAGCATAGTAGGGAGGACAGGACCGGATAGCTCTGGTTTCGAGATTGGATTCGGTAGCATTAGATTTCACGCGCATGCGTGCCTTGGACTTGCGTCAGTTTGCTGTCGACCTATTAGGGGTCACGTCCAATCGACCGAGACGGTTTCTCGATAAACGAGTAAAACGATAAATATCTCGTCTCGAAGGGTCCCGGTTTATCTCTATCGATTGTTGTCCCGGTTTGCTCCCGGTTTTCTCTCGAAGCGCAAGTTCATCTCGATCCTCCTCGAAATAACTTGACATGCTTCGAGAATGGAATCGAGATGCCGACAAATGAAAGTTTGAATCATTCGGAAGGCGTATGCTCGGTATATATATATATACTATGTGGCAGCGAGATTAATCTCGGCGAATACATCTGCATTTAAGTGAATTAGAATGAACATAAATCATTTAATATTATTTTGTTATTCCGTCCAGAGATCTGTAGTCGCATACTTGCTAAGACAGCGCAATTTCTCTAAACTTTATAAATGGAAAGAAAGAAACATCACCAATTCTTGCTCATTATTTTTCAGTTATTTTGAACCTGTTTTTTCGAATTTGAATCACTTTATAAGATACGTCCAGGAATTATGCAAGTCTATAATAAAATTCCATATGTTCCTCTGAAAGTTGATCAGAATGGAATACCTTTATCGTCCAAAACGGGATGATTCAATGAAAACCGGAGAATATGAACATAAACGCTCGATCGAAGTTTTCAGACAAACAAAACGTGGTATCGTTTATAGTTAAATGTATGTAAGCGTTGATATAAAGCCTGACTGCCCTCTGAATTGAGCGGTAATTACTTCCATTATTTGGTTGATTTCCCGGATACATGGAATCGGCAATAAATAATAGAACGTGAGTATGTTATTAATCCCCCGCCAACAGTGCTGGGTTTTTTAACCCCTCTCCCTTCGCTGTTGTTTCAAGCCGACGGGTTTTCACCGACCCACTGTGGCGTGATTATCAACACCTCTACTTCCGATTGCCAATATTTCCGCTAACCACTTCCGGGCAAGCTTATGTCAGAAATAAACGTTGTTGATATAATCTCTTTATTTGAACTATATAACAAGACAGTAATTCTATAAAAAAAAAATGTAATCTGCAATGAATACTTCTAAATTTTATAACAAATTACACACCTAGGTAATACACCGGTCAAACTCTTGACATAGCTTTGATTTTGCGATTGAAAAGATCCATGTTTGGTCAACAATAACTTTATAGAAAAATAATTAACATATGCTTCCATACCATTATTATTAAGATCAAGTCAAGCTGACGTGTCATTTGTTCCGCGACGGATACTAGTCAGATAAACAATCAATTATCGATATGAGAGAAGTTCACTAAATTATATATTCATACTTTACGTATAGATAAATGCAAATTTTCGTTCAATTGAATTCACGAAACATCGGGACATAGATATATTGGTTAAACGATGAATAACATTGAAAACATCTTTTAAAACATCTTTAATTTTGGCCGCGATATACGTAGGCGACAAGCGCTCCATAAATATGATACCAGCGCAAAACTCTAATCGCCTGAGAAGTTAAGATAGTACAAATTAACGGCAAAAAAACACGGAGATAGTGAAACCGGGACCCCCTTCGAGATTACCGATCACTTTCGTAACCATCTCGAAAACCGGGACGTTTCGATCGAGATAGGACAGGGAGCAAACCGGGAGACATCGTCTGGGGTCCCGGTTCTGCCCTCCCTGTTTCAGCCGAGAAATTTCTCGATCCATCTCTAAGGCATCGAGAAAGTGCCTCGATTAACTGGACGTGACCCCTTAAGTGTTGTGTGTTCGAAGTGGCTATTGCCAATTAACCTCCCGTTGCGAGAGACGTACGAAAGACATTTTGGCAACCATTTCGTGTAAGACTCACGAAATATAATTGACAAAGGATCTGCTGCAAGTTGTATTGTCAGTCTTTTGTCCAGGATATTACCTTTTCAATGGGAGGTCTTACACCAAAGTCTTGACGACATTTCCCACTTTTATAACGAATATTTTTGGTATAACATATCACTCAGGCAGATTCTCAAGCGATGTGTTAATTAACATTTCCTGCTCCCAAAGAATTAAGGAAACTATGTTATTGATACCGTGCTGGGTATTCATTAATATTTTTCCATTAAACTGATGTTAAATATCGCTCGTCCCCCATTGTGAGGAACACCGCATGTATATATTTTTCGTGGTATTGACAATAATTTGTCCTGGCTTGAGTAATGTCTTTTTCTTGATTATAAATACCTGCAATCGCAATCTTCTAACTGCAAAACAATAACATTCAATGGGCCTGTTATAATCTCAAAAGCGACCGTTAAACGATCGCACTGCCAATTGTGTATTCGCGGATTACTAACACAAACGGACGCCGGGTCATTACTTAACAGCTTTTCCGAAGCGTCGAATACAGACAAAACGCCGAAGTAATGCTTACTAAATCTCATTTTATTCCAATTGAGGTAAAGCCTCCCGGAAATGCTAAACACGAGGATATAGATCTGTTTACGATCTTTAACATAAGCATAATTTTTCCCCCATTTGAAATGCGGAAAGTGTGTTATTTTGTCATTAAAAGTGTGCGTTTGTGCCATGTATTTCAAATGGAGAAATATATATATTTTCAATCGCTAATTTTGCACGAACGGGATTTTCCGATTCCCTATAGTAATAGCAACTCGCTCACATTTTTGGGTCATGTTTGGAAATTCGGAAGTTAGCATAAAAGGAGAAAATACAATATAAATAGAGAAATGACAGCCTGTTTTCAAAGTCCCGTAGCTCAGCACAAATCAGACATACAGCCATGACTCAAATATTGTCATAAGGGAAATTATTTCAAATAAATAAACGTGACATATGCGCATAATTTTCACATTGTGATTTTAATTTGTGGAGACTGCGCATGATGACACCGTCACATCCGGCCATTTCTAATTTAACAGAAAGAAGTCGCCGGATCAGAGAGCGGCATCGTACATGTACATAATTTGAACATGAAAGAGACTGTACAGCCCAATCGAACATCCAAATAATAAAAGAAAGGCTGTCAGTCACCCATTGTATTGGACTACCGTCCAGCCGGTTATTGTGTCGCTGAAAAGGCACAAGTCTAGACATTGTTGTCCCCAGACTTAGTCGTGAATCTGGAGTATGAACTGAAAGGGAGCCCCGCCTCCCAAAGACAACCCTATTTTTTTCACGGTGAAAAGAGTTATCCCCCTGGATTGCGACTTCCACAAAGTTATTGCCCCTGATGTGACTGTCAAAAATGGCGGTAAATGTTGAAACATTGAACAAGGCATGGACAGTCATCACAGACATTTTAACTCCAGGGAAGCATGCAGTAAGTGTCCACTATCTCTTTTAGGTGCAAATCTGTCGAACTATTGTGGTTGTAGTGATGCTACATTTGATTTCTCTCCAATCCCAACATGTTCGACTTGACAGAGTGTTGAAATATGGGGTCTCTCTAAGTATCATTTTCATTACTCTAGGAAATGGTACCCCAAAGCCTCAAACACCCAGTCACTCCCCATGTTAAATTATCGTTTGGGGTACTATAACACGACTAGTATATAGAGCGTTGATCACTTCGTCGCTCTTATACTAATCGTGTTATAGTACCCCAAAGCCTCAAACACCCAGTCACTCGTAATGTTAAATGATCAATTGGGTACTATTTCATTCAGCAAATACAAAGTTACATATTATAAGTTATATATGGAAATGGTACCCCAAAGCCTCAAACACCCAGTCACTCCCCATGTTAAATTATCGTTTGGGGTACTATAACACGACTAGTATATAGAGTGTTGATGGATATAAAATATATATAATTAGTTATTTATAAATAAATAATAATTTAATTTATAATTTTTTTATAAATAATTTACAATCTTTCAAAAACATTCTTCAAAAGGGATTTCTTTTGGGGATACCTATTCTTAAGAAAAGGGGCATGGAAATCTTTTGGGGTATACACAAAGATAATAGGAATTTGGGGTACTATTTATATAGCAAAATTATTCATATAATATTTATATTTTTGGTGCAACATTGTTGTGAAATTTATGCAACATTGTAGCGATGTGGATGCAACATTGTAGCAAATGTGATCTATTATAGAGTACACATTACGTCAAACTGTACCCATACTACAATGTTGCAACAATGTTTTATTTATGTTGAGCTTCAGCATTTTTCTGCATCATAATTATATTTATGCAACATTGTCTATAATATCATGCAACATTGTACCTATCGTGGTGTAAAATGTATGACACTTTATACAATAACAATTTCGGGTACTATTTATATAGCAAATTTATTCATATATTTAAAGTTTTTTTGCAACATTGTTGTGAATTTCATGCAACATTGTAGCGATGTGGATGCAACATTGTAGCAAATGTGATCTATTATAGAGTACACATTACGTCAAACTTTACCCATACTGCAATGTTGCAACAATGTTTTTTTTCTGTTGAGTTTCAACATATTTCTGCATCATAATTGTATTTATGCAACATTGTCTATAATATCATGCAACATTGTACCTATCGTGGTGTAAAATGTATGACACTTTATTAACTGAAATTGTAGCGATAGGGCAATTACATTGCAACAACGTTTTATATATAATATATAAAACATTGTTGCGATATAATATATGCATTATGCTAAGTATTTGTGTAAGGATTTTATGACTTGGATGCAACATTGTAGCGATGGTGGTTTGTTTCTCACAGTGTACCTTTCTCCATCATTCATATATGTCAATTAATAATCTACTATTACGAATAATATGAGGTTTATATTATTTAGTGCAACATTGTTGTGAGTTTCAAGCAACATTGTATATTCATATAATATTTGGCAACAGGGTTGTGATTGTCATGCAACATTGTAGCGATGGCCAATGCTGTTGCAGAGGTATCAAGATTTTCACCAACTTCCATATCATTTTGTACCCGCACGTGAAATTGTTATATAACCCTGCTTTCTTACAGGATCGTATATCTAAATCAACCATAATTTTGGTGTTGTGGTGTTAACAAGGACGCATGCGTAAAGTAAATGCAATTGTTGACTTTTCATGCTTTTGTGAACAATGGGAAGAGTAAACGCCTTTTGCATGGTTAATATATTATTAGCATTACAAAGATATGCACACGTTGGCATTTCAACGTTTACAAGTGAGATAGAGAATAAATGTATGCGGCATACATCTGTTCATTGATTGCGAGGGATACCATGTTAAAAATACGCCGTCAAATAAAATAATCGGCAGTGTATCATTAAATGGAGAATAAAAACAATAATACCTCTCATCATGAACATCACAAAGTTATGTATTTATAAAATGTTTCTACCTTTAGTAGTAACGTGTGCTATCATGTTTTTATTATATTGCTTGTTTGAACATTATGCCAAATGCCTAAAGTCTTCCAATTAACGCACAAGTAAAGCGCATCATACACATGCAAAGTGCGATGCCTGCAATACCGTAATACAGATTTACAAACATGACTTAGAAAAAAACATTTCTTACAAGAACATTTGACCTGTCCAAAATGTGGATCTTCCTGTAACCAAATTCCTTAGATATAGAAACATATTGAAAAGGGTATAATATGAAGGATCACCTTTTCAATAACCTTTTGAGTGTTTATAATTGTCCAACATTGTGAGGAAACCTACATTCAGTACAATGTTGCAAAACACTTTCCTTTCAAGAAATGACAATTTTAAAACTCTTGCATACTTTTAAATTTACATGGAAATTACATATTGAAAAGGAGATCCAACAAGGATCAGCTTTTCAATACGGTACTTTGTATGGATAAATAACATTGAAAAGGGTATGTTATAGTATGAAGGATCACCTTTTCAATAATTTTGAAGTCGTTAAACAGTGGATTATTTTATATACACCGAAATAATTATTTAACGATAATTATTGGCAGACACGCTCCACTTTCTATTCACATGGTTGGTGTTATCAGTACACTCTGTTGGATATCATAATTCACTCTTAACTTTGGTGAGTTCGAACTTGTGTATTGTAGATTGTTTGAATAGCTATTGTTTTATTATTCGACTTGCTTCCAAAGATAAAGTTTGTCTCTTTTACTTGCTTGGATTCTGTTTTTCTTTAACAATACACTTGAAAATGGCGGGTGTACGTGGCGTGCTTTACTTGCTTGATTAGGTGTTATTCAACAGTTATTTTTAAGTTATAAAAACATGCGGGTGCACAGTACGCGATCCACTGTTCTCGGCCTGTTTGTTTTGTTCGCATACTTTCATATGCACGAATAGTGCCTTAAATATTGCACAGAATTCTGCTCAAGTGGCGCAGCATTTAATATCTGTTCACTGTGATTTGAAATGTAGTTTGTCATTTTAAATATAATTGGACAAGTGTCTGACAGTAATAATATTTTCTGTAGTATAGCACAATTCCTATAGCGGAAATATTAAAATTTAATATATTAACTGTGAATATAGTACCCCAAACCCCAAAACACCCAGTCAATCCTAATGTTAAATTACTGTTTGGGGTACTATAACACGACTAGTATATAGAGCGTTGATCACTTCGTCGCTCTTATACTAATCGTGTAATAGTACCCCAAAGCCTCAAACACCCAGTCACTCGTAATGTTAAATTATCAATTGGGATACTATTTAATTCAGCAATATTGCTAACACGTGAAATCCCGATTATGTAATATGGACTCTTACTCATGTTAAATATTCCATCTCATTTTCATTACTGTCGGACATATTAATAATTATCTGTGGAAATGGTACCCCAAAGCCTCAAACACCCAGTCACTCCCAATGTTAATTTAGTGTTTGGGGTACTATAACACGACTAGTATATAGAGCGTTG